>QDEB01055644.1:7313-19112 GCA_004193795.1 Asbolus verrucosus | reverse complement strand
ATAGTAACGTATGGAACGGAAGTTTTCGGAATAATATAAACTTCAAAAAATTAAACTTAAAGAAACTTTAATGAAATCCAATTGTTGGGGGTCTTTAACAAGAAAAAACATTAAACTACTTAAAAGGGGCCCTTGTCATCAATCTGACACAACTTTGGTTTAACATCTTCCATTAATCTCAATTTTTTNNTTTTAGTTTACTGTATGAATTAAAGTTACTAAAATGTAACCTGCTATTTTATCAAGTTTTTTGAAGTTTACCTGATGTTATTCGAGTTTGTCAATAATAAGTTTCTACAAATGGAAGCTGTTTGAATTATGTAACAAATAAATTCTTTATCACTACTACAGAGAAAATTTCTAAACCATAATCATCATTAATTAGCGTGTTGCATTTTCCAAAGCAGTTTTAGAGTTATAAAAATGTTAGACTAACTGCATTAAATTCTACATACATGGCTGTTAAGATGTATAACTTAAAGAGCATAGATGGCATAATTTCATCATTATATTGGATTATATTATATTAGATGTCACTACCTCGGGAACCAGATAATGAAAGTTAAAAAATGCATTGAAATTATCATAACTGACCCGGATGTTGAATTCAAAAGAATTCCAACAGAATTTACAAGCATCGAAAATGTATTTCTCACATATTTCGGATTAATATTTACGGTGACAAAGTGAAAATGGTAGTTAACATCGAATACGTGCGACAACTGCATATTTTTAAAAGACACTGAACACGCTCTTGCGGCGTACATTTCTAAAACTGCAATTGTTCATTGGTGGCTATTTGCAATCATTATATCAGATTTCGATATGCAAAAAGGAAATCAAGCATTTGTCAAAACCAAATATTACACGCTTTTTGCAGATGTCCTCATATATATAATAATTACTATTTATAAATAATGTATAAAAGAAACTGACAATGTGTACTGGTGAGTATACCAGCAGCCATCGTCAAGTGCTTCAAAAATGAAGATTATTGTAAGTTTAAAAAATTGTCACTAAAATTTCTACGATAAAAACTCTCTTTTTTAGACTTTCCTGATAATAAGCGGTCTGTTGTTAATAATAAACTGCAACGCCACTATACACAAAAAATTCAAGAAAAAATATCAGACGCCGCCCGTCGAGCATCACAACGAAGTTCATTACTTCAGTCATCCACCATCACATGGTTTCGGCCTGGACTCGTATTATCCTTTCAGCACTTTCGGTGGTTTTGGTGGTCACGACTTCTGGTAGATTCATTACTTTTTTACGTTATTCTAATAAAAAGTTAAATTAACACCACTTGATCATTGTTTCTTTACATCGTCGTATCAAGCGAAGAGAAAGCGAAATAATAAGAAATTCAATTTACGATATTTACCAATTCATCCGACTCTCAGGAAATACCGCATCGATTTTATAAATGCTACAATTACCAGCTGCATTTCGATAGTTGCAATTAATTCCTTTTTCAGCTTAACAATTTACCTACCTTTTCTGTCAACTTTTCATTTCTCAGATACTGTTGTAGCAACACGATGCAAACAGAGAGATTGTGGTCGGTCTCCTAAAAACATACTTTTATTAGAACTTTACCGTTTTTAAAGCGCTGAACAATACTTTCAGTTTTTCCAACAGGACACAGAGCTTCTCTTCAATTGTAGCCATTCTTGTTAACTGTCGCGTGTCATCCCGATATCGATTATTTCATAAATTAGATTCATAAGCCCAACATGCAATCTCAAAAGTTTTCAGTCACGAAACGCGAAATCTGCAATCAAAAGTGTATTGAACCCGTCCGGACTATTCATAAAAAATGAGCATTGCATCAAATGCAACTATCTCAAATGAAACAAGTATATTTTTTAATTATTATATAACAGCCTCTAATCAGGTAATATTTAAAACGAGTTATGATTTCCCTCATTTTTACCAATTTACTCCGAGGAGTGGCTGTCGATAAATTAAAAAAAAAAAAAGATGAAAATGTGCCAACAAGCTGTCGCTTTTTCTTTAATTTATAGAATCGAAAAATAATTTGCACAACTGCCTCATTGCCATTATTTCTGTAATAGTTACTACTTACTGACCTACTTAAGAAATCGTCCACCTTAATTTTAATAGTTTAATTTTAAGTTAATAGTGATACGCAGCCAACCATACATATCCACCCACATTTTCCAGCGCATTTTCGTCGACATCTTGCATGTAACTTTGTTTAAAATACTCAGAACATGAGAATGAAAGATAAAAATTTCATATTTTATTAACAAAGCATAAAATACATAAAAAGCTATTAATTCACATTTCTTATTTAACCATGCACCTCATACAAAACATTGTTACTTTTATTACCGCATTTCTTATAACTAAATGTTAGGTACCCATTTTCTTGTATAGACTAGAACTATAACAGGATCTAATCCAGTGTGATGTTGATAGTGATATCTATATCTTATAACTATTAACATTTTTTTGGGTTAAACAGATAATTGGTCAAAAATCTATCATTT
Source organism: Asbolus verrucosus (assembly GCA_004193795.1). NCBI lineage: Eukaryota > Metazoa > Arthropoda > Insecta > Coleoptera > Tenebrionidae > Asbolus > Asbolus verrucosus. Next base: position 16,596 of record QDEB01055644.1, on the reverse strand, counting down.
TGAGAGCAATGATGGCAAACTGATTATCTGGCAAAACTATTAGTTTTTACATAATTAAGTGTAAACCAATCTAAATTTAAATGTTAAAGTATTAATAATTAAAATAAATATTAAAAAAAATATATATAGAAAACGTATCACATGTTCGTTTACGTAAAGATGTATAAAACCCGTTAAATTAAATGCACACTTTTATAAAAATACTTTCAAGACCAGTGCATAAAATACGCAAACTTGTGCTTATTATGCACGAATTCTGCATAAATAAATAAATACAACTAAATCCATCTAAAGTATAAAAGATGCAAGGAATAATGTTGGTCCGATTTAACACTATTTCGACTTTACTGTTTTAGAAAAATATACTTAAATATAATTTCAACATTTCATTAAAATTTATCATAGTAACATACTAACATAGCAACGACTCTGAGATTATTGTTATAGGTTATTAACATTTTGGTACGACATAAAAAAGGCTGCTCTGACCCCCGTAATACCAAAACACTAAACATTATGGCTAATATAACAGTAATACTTCAAGTTTAGACTCGCTTTCATACTCCAACAGAATAGGTTGTGCAATGACTAAGTCATGTCTGAGGTTGCTTTGAAGAATGAAATGTCAACACTACATCTGATATTTGACGGAATTAAATAAGATAACATCGTACTATACATTTCATAATTACATAAAACATTAACACTCAACGTATTTTAATATGTACTTAATACTTTCACTTTTGCGTTATTAGCAGAAGTATTTCTTAAAAAACTAATAAAATTAAACCATAAAACTCATCGAATTCGACTTGGTGAAACCTACAAGTTTTATCCTTAAACAATAACATGCAGCGTTAGTCCTCGTGGTCTTAAAAATAAAACTAGAATTTAAAGCGATTGCGATTTTGAAATTTTGTCAAAACTTTATATACAAATCCATACGTAGTATCACACATAAGCGGCAAGATTTAAATAAAAACATCCATCATGCAATATCAATGGCATTGAGTATTGGGCCCTAATTTGGTATTACGAGGGCTTATAAGTATACAAGCCTACGAAAAGAAGGCAAGTATAAAGGCCTCAATTAAGCTAAACCATCTAAAAAGGTTAGAGGAAGTGCTTGAGTGCACCGCCTCTTTGGTCCAAAATTTTATGTACAATTAATAAAATAGATAGACGTGTGCTAAGAATTTTCAAGGTCTGGGTATAGTGTGCTTCTATTACTTGAGTCTGCCAAATCCGGGTGGACGCCCCCGTTCGCGTCGAAGTACACCGTCTCACCCGAAATAACAGAATCACGATTTTTACCTGCAAATCAGAAATTTTACTTCAACGACGGCATGGATGGATCACTTACTTTTTTTGGGTTTTCTGGCCCTTTCCATTTCATGTTTGATTATTGTTTCGTTCGTCATGTACGCTTCTCTTTTGATTTGATCGTTCAGCCTTCTGGGAATGTCGGGTATGGCCCATTCGACAGCTGTCACCACAAAGCTAACGATATTCTGATAAGCAACAATGAATGCTAATCGCGCTGCCAAAATGTGCCAGTAGATTATGGGCCTTTTGTATTTAACACCATTCGAGCCATCTGATGGATTTCGATATTCGGAATAGCGACAGGTGGCGACGTTAAATGCAGAGCTCTCTGGAGCGGTTCCGTTTGCAAAATCAGATGTATTAAAGATGGCTAAACTGTGTTCGAGAAAACCCTCTTCCGTGTGGAAACGATTTACTTCCATGATGTAAACTAATTTCGGGATGAAATGCGATGAAAATGCAATGATGAAAGCATTGGATACCACCGAAATCCGCCCAAGTATCCCCATGATCGGAAACCAAACTCCGATGTTTTTAACTCGTTGCGGTACAGGCCTCCGGAAGTATTTGATAAATTTTTTCGCATCCAAACGCATCTCCAAGACGTTGTTGATCAAGGCGAAGAGCGGGGCCAACGGAAACGCCGTCACAAAAATCGTCACGAAGCCGTACTGGAGAACTGTCGAAATAGTTTCGATTGTTAAAGCGAGTTCGAGATCACCGAGCAAAGCTACTAACCCATTTCCAGATACTCCGAAAACAAGCTTTGAGCTTCGAAGTCCGATAACTTGTAATCTTCGGTCCACTGGTTGCAACTAATTATGACTTCCTCTTCCGGCGACGCTTTTTGAATTCCCGTCGCGATCGTGAAGGATTTGTACATCTTCATCAGTAAAGGCACCACCATCTCTGTTACAGCGTTTATAGCTTGCTTGCCGATCATAATTATGGCCAACTGAATGGTCAATTCCATCAAGCAACCTCCAGGATTACACTCTTCTTGACGGAATCCGAAAATTCGGTTGTATTTAGCCGGATAACCGACAAATTTGCCTTTCAAGAAAGCGATGTAAAAAATTGACGAATAATAATTGACGAATTGAAACATGTAAATTTTCAAAGCCAAACTGTCATCGTACTCTGTTTGAGTTCTTTGTAGTTCCATTTCGGTTAACAACGTTGCCAGTTTGTTGTACATTATATTTAAAATCATGATACAAATTAAGTTAATAATCCCCGCAGTGATAGGTAGGATATAAATTCGATAACTAGTCTTATCTTTGTAAAGAACTTCTGAAGTGATTAGAGACATCCTGTATATAACAATGCCAAAAACTACAATTAATGCGATTAAAACCCATAATAAAGCTACAGTGAAACTTAAAATGAGCGACGGTAATTTAACTTTCCAGAAAGATACTGCTGGTTCATCTAAATTCGTCACAACGTTTAACTTTCTCTTTTTAGCATTGGCTAGTCTTATCAAATATTCTGGTCTGGGTGGTTCAGCTTGCAAATCGAATCCCGTGAGTCCCCATCTATGTGTAATTTCAGCACTGTACCGTTTCCACAATTCTAAATAGAGAATCGACCAAAAAGACATGAAAACGGCGAAAAATATCGTCGCAGGATTGTCGATAAAATGCTGAATTTTCGCATACAGACAGCCCTCGTTCAGTTTCCAATAATCGCAATATTTATCGCATCTCGGACACATCACTATATCTAAATTACAAATATCATGACTTAGAATATCTGAGTTTAATATAGTCGCGGCGTAAATCAGGCACAGAATCCCTACGACTGAGGCCGGTATCAACATGTGAGTGTAGAAACCCAGCCATGCGAAATATAGAGCGATTTTAACACCGAAATAGTCTTTGATTTCGTCTATTGGCTGGTATTTAACCCACTTGGTAACTTGGGCCCAATGGTTCAGGAGGAGGACCCGGTTGGAACCCTTTTCGTGCAAATCGCCCTAAAAGAAATAATTCTATTTGAAGAGAGCCGCGATTTTACGAAAAATTTGTAGGCCAAGTGTCACTCCACTTACGTCGTGTAGGGGGTAAGCCGCTTTGTAAATGTCTTCAGAAATTAATCGCTTGATTCCCTTGTCTTGGTCATCAGGTCCGTACCTTTCTCTCTCCAAAATATAGGAAGCTACTGCGATGCGAACTCCTTGGTTAAAAAAATCGGGCGAGTCCACGTCAAATCTGTGAACGATTTACTTTATTTTTGCAAAGTTGTGCTCTGCGACTTACAAATAATTTTTATCTCTACAAAATTCGGCAGTCAGTCTGTACTTTTTTGGAGGAAATAATTTAGGATCTAATCTTACGTGGCAACAGTCCAATAGCTTATTAACAGTAGAATAAAACAAGCCTTTGCTTGGGGGTTCAGATCCATCCTGCATACAGTGGAGTTAGTCAGTCTGAAATGGTTTGAATTGTCAACTCACGTATCTAATGGGTAGTCTTAATTTTAAGATTTCTGCATATTGGCACAAAACTTCCCGGGGCACATGTATTTTTACGAAGTGTATCCGCTGGTTCTCCTCTTTTTCTAATATTAAACCTACAGCTTCTAAATTTGCTTCGAACTGGTTCCTTTTACTCACGTCTTCGGGTTTGCCTTCTTTATCGTAGGCCAATACGAAATCGACGCAAAGTTCGCCGTTCGTAAAATACCGCCATTGCTGCAAGTATCGAAATTAACAAAAAAGAAAATCATCGACTTGAAGTTTCCATCACGCCAACATTTNNTAAATGGATGATAAATTGGGACAAGACCTTTTTCGTAAATTTGCGTCTCCATAATGCTGTTTTATGTAAATGCAACCTTCAACAATACTAATATTTGTAAAGCGCTAAATGGTAAATGGAAAGTAACAATTTTACGCATTAACATTCGATTTAATCTAATTAAATCAACAATAAAAACTTGTGATTGATACAATCCGGTCATAAAATATAAATATTATTGCCAGATAATTCTTAAATATTTGCATGATAACAAAAAAGTAATATAAAAAATGTCTATAATTAACGCGGACATTTTAAGTTTTCATTACTGAAATCTGAATTTATTATTACTGAGTACTAAATCGCAGAGACGTGATGGAAACGTTAAACCATTACAAAAGAATAAAAAAGAATCAAGTTGAAAGCGGTTAGAAAAATTGAACCATTATGGAGTAAGTTAATTGGTAAAATTGACATTGTTACCTCCTGCATTGTGAACCGTTTACAACACTAAACTGCCCACATCTCTTAATGAGTACAGCAGTTTTCTTGATAACGCTTCAACTGATAAGTCAACCACTTTAAAAATGTACGAACAATGATTTAAAATAGCAATATTACAGTAATTTATTAATGGAAAATTATCAACACACCTGTGTCACTCTGTAATCAAGATCGCAAACAATGATGCGCTGTATTCATCTTTTATTTTGTCGATATTTTGGGTATCGATTGTTCCCATGATTAAAATTTGTTCTGATGTTCTGTTGCTGTCTTTAATAACATTTTAGCTGTCATGCGCTAAATCCTTGTTATCATTGTTTATACTGGTTATTTTATTATTAATAACTGGAATTAGTTATATACAAGCTTGAACTGTTGTTAAACAAAATGAATCAGCCCATTGCACAATGCACGCACAACTCATCCAATATGCAACCAGTAAAACAATGCTCGTTTTCTCGGGGAAAAAGAACAGTCATGAATCAAAAAGCAACAAGTGTGCGGATCCCAGAAGTTAAATGAAAAATGTGAAAGTAGGAACATGCACTTAAAGACATGTCTTGCAATTCACGAATTCCCTTTTTTACGGATTTTCAGATAATATCTGCAACGTAATATCAAATCAATCTCAAAACCCGACCGTGCAATTAATAGCTATTTAATCCGAAAAATTTTGAAAAACTAAATTACATCCAAGATAAAAAATTGAATTTTAACCAACTACGAACAACTGGAACTGGAACAAGGCGATTGCATTAAGCAGAATATGCAGATTGTGTACCTGAATTATAGACGGTGACATCACGTTGCGAAATAACCTTGTAAAATAAGCATTCACTTTGGGATTTGATAAGTCACCAATTCTAATAGATAAGGAACACAACGACAATTATTCTGATTTTGCCTTAAACTTATATTAACTTTACCCAAACCGACGAACCCAAGGCAGTGTTGAAATAAGGTAAACATTATTATTCATGCATCAGATTAAAGATGGTGCTTATAAAACTCCAATAATAAAAAAATCACAATACCCTATCCCTCCACTGCTTGTACGTCTTAACATCTCTATTTCTAGACACCTTATTTTGTGAGTGACCCTCCTCGGATTGGTCCAGCGGCGTCAATTCCATGGTCTCTAAATCTACAACGGAATGATAGACCGTATTTCTCGATAAACTGAGGTAGTCTCTATTGTCAAATCTCCTTCTACTAACTGAAGAGTTCACTGAGATTGTATCGAAGAATTCATCATCGTCATCCATCACGAGATCTTACTACCTAAAAATAAATACTGGTGTAAACTGAAGTTGCATCATTACGAACGCAAATGTAATAACTATGACTCAAGGCGAACGTCGATATGTCCGTCTTCGTAACGATGACGGACTTAAGCCAGAGGAAATTTGTGATAAAAGTGCAAAATATTTTTTAAATAATTAATTAAAAATTATTAATTCACATGTTCCTTTAGGTTGGAAATTAAGTTAATTGTTGTTAACATGGCTGCTGCACGTAACGAGTACGCCCACGTTCCTGCTTTTAATCATTGACACCGGATCCAATGATCAATGGTCTAATTAATAGGCTGCGCCTATTTATGTGATTACTAATGATGTAAGTCGACCCAATTTTACCGTCACATAATTAAAAAAAAAAGAATTTTTGCTGTGGAATTTGAAAATATAAATAGCATTAAATGATGATTAGAAAAAGTATAAATAACTCAGATTAGATTCAAAAATAACATTAAGCTATTGGTGCATGGTGCTTGCATGCTCTGAAAATCCTACGCCTCTGAAAAACCAACTCGCGTGAAGACTAAGATGTTGCAAATTTCGTCAAGTGACTTCCGATCGTGTGAGATACTATATAACCATAAATAACTGACATAACATTACAAAATTATCTGATACAGGTCTAAAAAATTATTTTAAAAAATGGGAAGTTGCAGGAATTTAAGATTAATTTGTGTAAAACTAGAATGAAATTATTTACAAAATTTTCAGTCTAAATGTTATTGAAAAACATGGAAAAATATCTACTACGTCATTGCCGTCACATCATAAAATATTTAACCCAACTGTATGCTTTTGAAATCTAATTTAGATAAATACGACAATATAATATCGGTTATCCTATTTTAGTACAATACTACTATTTTCTTCAAAAAATTATCTAATCTAATCAGTATTAACTGAAATGAATTACTGTTTGTCAAGGACAAATTAATGTATATTTTTTTGTTGCTGCGTTCTTTTTCACGTACATTTTGGAAATATGAATGCATTACAACTTTTTATATCACGTTCTATAAGTAACTTTGACTATGTGACTTAAGCTGTGCNNTGAAACGAGGTTTATTTCACTTTAATATAAAGAGTTGATGTTTAAATGCAAGTAATTCTCTTCTTCCGCAAATGACAGTCGATCATTTCCATTAGAATGTTCTGATAATTATAAAATCTCAATAATTATAGGATTCAAATAAAGTTATCTTATGATCTTCCACTGTTAATCTGACAACACCTTATATTGCAGTAAATTTATTGTTTATTAATTTACACTGGCCCATATTTTTTTACTTGTATTTTCTTTTGGGAGTCACGTGAAATCAGATTTAATATGCAATGAACAGAGGATCAGAATTTGTGTTAAGAACGCAGATAATCTTTTTCATATCTTAACTTAATATTAAATCTTATGAACCTCCCGTCGATATGGACGTAATAACGATGCTATGTACAATTTTACAACTTGTATCAAACATGTCTAAAATTACGACTTAAAAAAAAATGAAAAAGGACCTACTAAATAAAAAACGGTGCAAAGTATGATTAACTTGTGTTATATTTTGTATACAGTTTTTAAAACTCTCAAAAACAAACGATGGCAATTGATTCTCATAATTGTAATTTTCTGCATTGTGCATATTATAATAAACATAGCGAAATTTGTTGAAAATTGTAAAAAAAAATTACTAGAAACAGATTTATTTATTTATTTATTTATCTACAAATTCACTTCGAAATGTTTTGGATAATTTATGAGGATAATGAGGTATAATAGTATTGACACGACCTACACCGAGCAATTATGAAGTATTTATGTCATGTAGTAAAACTCTCTAAAAGCTCCATTTCAACTCAATTTTTCAAAATTAAAAAAAAAACTATTTCAATTTTTTTAGAAACTTAAGTTTTCAGTGAACATTTTTCATAAAAAAATATTTATTCTTGAAAAACCAACCGCAATATGTCTTGAAGCCATACGTATGAAGTTAAAAAACACCAGTTTGTAAACTATTTTAATTTTTAACAAGTTTCAAAATAAGTGATCGTTTTGATAAAATAATAAATGATGGGACACAATAGGAAAATTTACAACAAATTTTATACAAAATGCCAAAAACTGTAGCTACAGTTTTTTCAATTTTACATTAATATTCCCTCGATTCTCCCGTAAAAGCGCCGTGACCTTGAAAATGTGTGTTATTATTATCATTTACATTTTACATATAAATCTAACATTATAGTGACGTTAATAATAATATTAACACAAACGCTTCAAAGTCATAAGGTTTCACGGGAAGAATAGCGTGTAAACATCAAACAACTTTTGGTGAATACATACTTGAATAGACTAGTAAATACATACAAATAACGTAATATAATAAATTCAATGTAATGTTTTTATCACTACCACACCTACTGGTAATAAAAAATTAATAGTTCCTACTTACACTTCCAGTTTATACTCGGTGTTAATGTATTAATTGTGTGTACACAACATAAATAAAATACATACTGCTTGCACAAAGTAATAATAATAAAATTCACATTACTAGAATTAACTGAAAAAATAAATAATCATTTAAATATTTTTTTAAATCTATATAATCATTGCTTTTATTATTGTTTTTAATTTATACTCAAAAAATCTGGTTCTTATCTAAAAACAAATTTACATAAACGACAAAAATGTATAAATTAAGCAGATACAATTTACAGATAATCAAAAAAAAAAAAAAAGAATAAATTATTTGGCTGTTATCATGACCTTCACAGTGGAATAAATTTTCAATGTATCTTTATGTTTTTTAAAATGCCATTAAAATCGTTACGCTTATTATTTAAACAAATATAAAACGTATAAAAGTTGTTTAACACAATACTAAATTTTACAAAAAAGGCCATGGTAATTGGGTCTTGTTCTCCGTTTTTTTTTTTTTTACAAAATTACTTTCTTGCTATAAATCATCAACAATTCACGTAAAAGATGATTATGCAATAGAAATATGATGAATCATGAAACTAAAAAAATAAATCAAACAATAACAAACGCCAGGAAAGAAAAAAACAGGTTTTCTTGTGATGCGCTGTAGAGTTTCAAATTTTATTTATTTCAAATTAATAAGTAACTTCCTGAAATGTACGTACTCAATGTACGTGCTCATTCCAACGGTCAATATCAGTATGTCTGTCTCATCTTTTTTTAATAATTCATCTAGCTCTATCTTTGACCATTTTTACATTGTTACTGCCACTTATCTTTTTTTGTCCTTCTTTTTAGCTTCTAACGTTTGCTACACATTTCATGTATCGGTGTTCATTTAAAAAGTGCATCAAGTCGCTTTGACTTTTTGATAAACGAAGATACCGCAAGAAAGGGATGTGCTCTCTTACGTCGGAATTTCAAATTTGCCAAATATT
>QDEB01055619.1:0-24945 GCA_004193795.1 Asbolus verrucosus | reverse complement strand
AATTCATTTAAGGGGACACAATGGTCATTTGCTCCGGGTAAGTACTCTTCTACCAGTTGATGGAATCTGTCAAGTTCGCAAAAACTGGAACACCCCGGGATTGTCAAAAGTTGTGGAGATAGTTTTGTATAATCCTGATAATACAACTGAAATGGAATTAAAATTAATATTTCAATCAAGTTTAAGTAAGTTTAAGCACCTTCAAACCATAGATCTCTCCAACCTTGTGAATTTCAAAGAAAATCGTAGCACCGTAAGGCGGTACGTGTCTGTCAAACACATTTAATGTTCTCAAAACCGCAGCTACGTTAAAGTCGTGTGCTGAATACAGAAAAACTTTGGTATTTTTTAAAGTACCATTTCGTCTTGATAAACTATCTTCTAGTATTTGTTTAAGAAGAAACCCTAAAAATGATCATTAATGAATTTGCTAAAATTAATAAACACCCACCAGCTATATATTTTTTCAAAACAGAATTTCCCGCTGTAAACTCGAAATAAACACTTGCAGCCTCTCCTAAAATTTTTGGAAAAATTTTAGAGGCCCACTCTGGGAGTTTCAGACCATAACTTTCCTAAATTGGACACAATGAGATTAATTAAAATTAAAAGAAAAAAAACTGACTTCACTTTCAAGCGTGCTATAAATACCAGCCACTTGTTTTGGAGATGTTACTTTAAGTCCAGTATCCAGAGATAACTGTTGGTACAGTTCTCGATAACTAGCGATAATTTCTTGCGCTTCTTCTGACTCCACATACTCATAATACTGATTCAGATAGTTGACACAGTAAATGAAAGGAAGACCTATCAAACCTGCTCCTGGCTCAATATTAAAGGGAACAGGTTGCCAGTTAAGATTAACGGAGAACAAATCTGTAAGAAGTGGTGGAAAAAGCGACGCAAGGACTAATTGCAAGGACATTTTGGTCCGTTTGAAGTTAGTTGAAAGTGCATACACTACATCAGGAGAGTACTGTTCGGGGATGAATTTGCCGTAAGTAAGACGGAGATATTCACCAATTTCGTACTCTGTCTTCTTTCCTTTCTATAGCAGTGAAATTATTACTAGATTTTGTATTCAATTTGATACCTACTGTGGTCAGTTGGCCATAACCAAAAGGTTCGAAGGTTTCATTGAGGTGTGGGTCCTTTGGAAACTGGCTTCCTTTTTCAGGAGTTCGATTACCGTGTCTAAACAACTGAAAAAATGTTAGAAAACATCTATAATTCTTTTTTCACATTTACCACATGAAGTAAAACTAGTGTATCTTGTCCTGTTGATACAGTATCTAAACCATCTGCAGAAATCTGAATTGAAAGAATTGAAGCGATGTGTAAAAGAACAAGTATCAATTTCATTTTGCGAATTAGCTGCTTGTAGATTAGTATAAACAGTTTAGAGGCTTTTATAGAGCTAATTTCATAAGTATTTCATGAGCATTATTAAGATTATTTTCATAAATTTATTATTTAACTTCACATTAAAAAAATACGAAAATATTGACGCTGTTTCATAATTATATTGATATATCTAAGGCAAGATAGAGATAAAAAAAGCAATAGTTAATCTCGGCAAAGAGACAACTTAATTTAGTTTAAATTAGCCAAGAATTAGAAAAAAAATTCCACTTGGGCAAGAAATGTTTACATTTTTAATTGGTTTAAATTTTATTTTAAATAAAAAACATTTTATAAAATATACTCCAGAGACAATAAAAGTCCTAAAACACTGATTTTTACTAAAGTTACTATTCATCATCGCTAGATTGTGATGCATAAGCAAGCTGCTCGTTCCACCAATCGCGAATCTCGTGCATCGCATTCGAAGCCTTTGGCATTGTTGTTTTGTTGTTAAACACTTCTCTTGGCATTCGGTTGGATTCATTAGTCTCGTTTAAATGCGGAAGATTCTTGTTTACAACAACTGCAAGGAAAATATGAAGATAATTTTCAAAAATATTGTCGTCGTACCAGTCTGACGATTATTTTTCTTTTTTGTCGAAACCCTCTCCTTTTCGGTTCTTGCAGCTGGATCGGATAATGTGGGCGCTAAATATTTCCTTCCAGAACTACTACCAATGCTGTCTGATCTTGGCAGGGTAACGAGCTTCTGCTTTCTGATTTCGACCTCTTTTACTTCAACCTCTGCTTCTTGGTCAGGTGTCCCGTTTTTGTTCTCATCGGCTGCTTCTGGCATGTTCATTACTTCATTGGTTGCTCTTAGACCGGCAATTAAGCTATTTTGTTGTTTCTAAAACTATAACAGTAAATAGAAAGTCATAAAAGTTAGAACCGTCCAACGTTTGTGGATCTAATCTTCTTTAGGCACCCTTCTAGCCATGTTCTGATGGTTTGCTTTGCCACCTCTTCTTCAATTATGTACTCGAATTCTTCTCTAGCCAACAATTCTTCCAATTGCAAAGCTTTTCGAATATCAACAGATCTGTACGATAACATACTAAAAGCAGAAAATGTAATAGCACTGAATTTAATTGTTGCAACCAGCAGTACTTGATAACGTCATGGAAGGTAACATCTTCTCCATTGTGCAGCCTCTCCAATTCGTAACACATATGCTTGAATAAAAGTCGATCTTTCTGTGGATCTACTTCTAACCGACCTTTCAACAAGCGCAAAATGAACTTTACCTAAAGCAACTAGTTGCAAACATTCTGCAATTTTGTACCATCAAAATTACCCTTCGCACTGGAATGACTCCTCTTTGGTGAATGTCTACAATATTCCAAGTATTCTGAAAGTTGCGAATGTCAGCGTATGAAAGTAGTGCGTCTTCTTCATTAGAGTAAAACAAAGAGAAGTTCTCCATGATGATAGCTATGGAATATATCCTAACTCACTGCAAAATTCGATATTTTCGTCGGAGCTTACCCACTAACAAGTTTAGAACAATGTAAGTAATGATGACGTAAAATGTGCAGAAATAAATCAAAGATCCGGTGAAATTTCCACAATCCGTTTGCCAATAATTGTCTGCAGGAGTGCAATAGGGAGGTTGAATCATACAGTCGTGCATGATTTTATTCCAGTCTTCTCCAGTGACTATTCTGAATAACATAGCAACTCCAGTAACAGGTGATTCAAAATTAGCCCTTCTACCAATTCCTTCGCCATATTTGACGGTGCCAAAAATGATTGTTCCTGCCAGAGCATAGAAGAAGACAAGCAAAAACATTCCGAAGATGATGAAGAAACTTTTGCACACAGACACTCCCACAGTCAACATCAGCATTTTTAAAGTGGCGTGCTTTCCGGTAATAGTGAAAAATCGCAGTATCACAACCATAAACCCAACGAAATAAGTTAGATCATTCTACGAGAAATAATTTTGAAATCAAATGGAAGTAGATATATGGATGTAATAAATACCTTCAACATGATATGGAAGAACATCCAAATTACTCCCATCACAGTAACAAAAAGGTCGTAACGATTTCGTCTAGACTGGAGGTAACCTCTTGGAGTAAATGCTATATTCTTCATGACAACTTCAACCAAAAACAACAAAGTGCATATCATCCCCACTGTTGCTAGAATATCTGTATGAGCTTCTTCTTTATTCCACTGAAAATACAAAAGATTTTTTTTGGGAAAAGTTAATTATTTTCTTCTACCGTAACGCCCAACAAAGCACTGTTGATCAAAACCATCATAGCGATGCATCTTTTAAATTTAATATTTTGAGTTATATCGTAAATAAAAGCTCTGAATTTCTTTCCATCCGGCCTTGGAGGCAAATGCAATGGTTGAGCAATCTTTAGTCTTTTTTTAAGATCGCACCATCTCCTCTGATCAACTGTTAGCAAAGCTGTACCCTTGTTTTCGGAATAGTTGGCAATGACAACACCAACGAAAAGAGTCAGACCAATCATGCAACCTAAGAAGATGTAGACATGGATGTAGATGGCATGAGCCTGCAACCAATGTTTTGTTAGATTAGAAGTTTTTAATAAAATGGCGGACATACAGGTCCTAAAGCTTTGATCAAAACATCTCTAACATCGAGCCATCCTTTAAAAGACAAGACTTCAAAAAGAGTCAGCATTGCGTCTCCGATATTATCAAAATTGAATCGTCTAGGGTTTGCCCTGAAACATGAATTGAGTATAGAAAAGTTAGTAGAGATACCTCCTACCAAACTCTCGGCACTAGAATGGATGGATAAGTTTCATTCTCCCCTGGTAGCAACTTCATTTTTGTTACGAAAACTCTGCGGAAGAAGACTCCAACACAATCTTCTCTTCTTGTTATGTTAGGATCGTTACATCTTGCCAATTTGCCGCCATAAAGCTGAACGCCATAGCTTGCAAAAATGAACATTAGAAGAACTAGTAAAGTCGATACCAATAATATTTCTTTGAAGCCTCGACATAATTCGTACACAACTTTTCTCATGTGCGGCACTAATGTAAAGATTCTAAGAGGACGCAAGCATCTCAAAATCATGAGTAACTGAGCCCCGGAATTTGGTGGTACTTTTTTTGGCATCCAGCACAAGAAAACAAGACTAACCTTCGAAAAAGTTATAAATAATGAAGAAAATTTCATTATGATACTTACAAGATAGATGAAGACGTCTAGCAAAGCCGCTACATCTTTGACGTACGCTTTTGGTGTGAAAAACAGACCATCTGCAAGAATTTTTAAGGCCAGTTCGATGCTCATAAAGATCACAAAACAGTACTCAGCCATTTGCAAGCTGACATTTTCCATGACTCGATAGTAAGGAGTTTCAAACATCATCGAGAGGCACGATAAAGTGGTCATTGTTATCATTACCCAGTCCAAATAAGTAACCAACCCCAAGAAATTGCTGAAACTTTCATTAGAGAAGCAAAATTAAAGTTGAAATATTCTTACTGCAAACTCTTGTATTGCACTTTTCGTTCTTTTCCAGTGAGAGGGTCTTTTAGACGAGCATCATATCTGGCGTAGACAATCAACTGGCAAAATTTTCGGAATCTGCTTTCTCGAGGTACCGCGAAAAGGGGCGTGTCGAAGAATGGGTGATTTTCTCTTAAATCTTCTTCGCGCTGGTTTCTTCTCATTTCTGCCTGTTGGCGTTTCGCTTGCAGCAGTTTAATGTCAAGATCATGAGGTCTTGCTCTGTTTGAGCTGACTCGATTGACACCTATATCGCCATTTTCCATCAAGTGCTCGTAAGTTTGTTTGAGTTTGATCGAGCCACTGCGGACACTTCTTCTGATAGATCTCGAACCAAATCTATAAAGATTTTTAAGATTATTTGGTTAGGTTAAAGCAAATTGGGAAAAGTGTTTTGCATAAGCCAACCAATCAGAAATGTGTGTTTAAATTTTGATTCCTTAATCGCCACTCACTTCTTGTGATCAATACGTAACTGTTTCATACTGTTAACAGTTCCTTGGGGCTTCAGAGGACCCTTGCTTCCAGGAACAGGAATCATAGAGGAATCTCCAAGCATTAGCCTTTGATTATTCGAATCACTAAAAACGAATTATAAATTATCGTCTTCACCACCAAGTAATTATTTTACTTAATAATATACGAAACTGAAGTTTTCTTCAGTTTAATATTTTCAACTCGGACTTTTGGTAACATGTTTAAAACCTTCAATGGCTTTTGCTTACGATATATTATCTTAGAATCAAAAATTTCTTCGTTCAGTTTCTTTATGCCACTTTCAGAGTTTTCATCGTCTTCAGTTTCATACACAAATTGTCTCATGAAGCTTTCTCTGACTTTGGGTAAATTGAAATCTGATGGCACTTTATGGAGGGTGACCATTAGAGGACTATCTGGAAATTTTTCAAAAATTCTGAGTCTGAAAGGTAGAGTTTCTTTAATTTCTGCACTCTGCTCCCTGTACTTTAATTGTTTCAATTTCTTTATATCTTCATCTAATTCCAGATTGTCTAAAATGACAGCTACAAACAAGCTCAACACAATCTGAAAACAATTTGCTCTTGGACTCTCCTGAACATAAACAAATATATTACCAAAGTGACGAAAAGATGATATAGAATAAAATAAACAGCTACTAGAGGAGCTAACATGGATCTAGTCCTCAACATAGTTTCATCCATAACTTCAACCCAAGCCTCTTGAGTCAAAATCTGGAACATAGACATGAACGCTTCGGCGAAAGTTTCGAATTTAGTAAAATCCAAAAAGCAGAAGAGTTGCATCGAAATGCTCGACGAAATTATCAACAAACACATAGTGAAAATTATCAAACTCCCAAGCTTCTTTCCAGGTCCAAAAATCTTGTAAACGAAATCTTCCAACAGCGGTGAGGCTTTAATAAGTCTAACAACTCTCAGTACTTGAAAATAGGTAAATACACTCATGTAGCATCCAGGCATGAGATGAATAGTCGTCCCCACGACTAAAAGCAGCTCAAATTTATGTATAGAGTGTTTCCAGTAGCCCCTCCAGCCTAGACACCAGATTTTGAAAATCGTTTCCAAATTCAGAAGAATTGTAAATCCCAGTTCTGTGTAATAATAATTTTCGTAGAATTCATGTCTCGGTCTTTCATCGTGCTTGAATCGCATGGTGGCTGTGACTATCCCGTTTGCCAAAATCACCCCCATAACAAACAACCTGAAATGGGGGGATCGTAGAATTTTGTGGCAAAACTCCGGAGCAAGACCTCCATGTTTGTTCTCATCTAGAGTTACTAACTTCCAACCACGATCATCGCCAATTAAAATTTGGGAAGCTGTGCTGTTTTGAATATGGCCTCTGACACCCCACATTTGTTGGAACTGTACTCTGATCTCGTTGAAGGTTTCTGTTATGACGGCTATGAAAACGTTTTTGACGAGCCAAGCGAGGAAGAAAATCATAGTGCTGAAGTAAAGAACCGCGCGCCAGCCTGGAAGAGAATCGATCGCTCGGTACATGATGAACACCCAACCTTCTTGAGATGCTGCTTGATAGACAGTAAAAAAACTAGTAACTGCAACAGTAGACGTTATTATGGGCAATCAGAACTTGGAACAATTACCAAATTCGTCGAAACCATTAAATCCTATTATGTATCTCGACAACCCTTCCAATTTCATACATTTCATTCCTTCTGGGCACTGATAACCAGATGTTGGGTCTAAAGAGCAGAATGTGTCTGGGATAGCAAGACTGTTTATAGTAATATGTCTAAAAAATTCACATATTAACCTTAATTTATTAATATGAATTAATTGGTACCCACTTCAGATCTGTATTATTAAGTACACAATGATTTTTAAGTTCCCCGAAGAACTGTACTCCCAAAAGACCATAGAGAGACATAAAAAATAAAAAAAATAAAGTTACGTTGTAAATCTGTTGGCTCGATCGTCTGAAATACAAGAATTAGAACTTGTTCTTGATATTACTAGTGACCTTTACTTAAAAATTTGATTAATTCTTGATTTGGGCATAGAAAATTTCAAGAATACTCGAAGAAACCGTATCATGATCAGCGGTCTTGGAGCTCTCAAAATTGAGAGGTAGCTGAATCTCGGTACGGTGCTTAACATTTCAAACACTTGAAGAATGACCGATATCCACAAAAAGAATACCATACTAGCATCGAACTGACACCAGTGGTCTTTTAAGTACGGTTTTTCTCCCTGAAAATCTATTTTTTTGACAGGTGAAGATGAAGAGTTTAATGCCTACTTTTAATATGCCGCGTATATGCATTTTTGCCACCATTTCTGACGTGAAGAGAACTGTAACGACTATATCTACGATAAATGTTATCCATTGCATGGGAATTATTCGCTCGAAAGTTTTAGGGGTGTTGCAACTCACTGAAGCCAAACTCAACAGGGCGCATGTTCGCATCAGTCGCCGCACCCATCTCTGCAACCATTCAAAAATCTGAATAATTCAGATTTTTCAAAAGAAAACACATGCGCACCCGTTCCCCTATGTACCTTATTATGTAGTTATAAAAGAGTGTTAATAAAGCAATTATTAAATTGCAAACAAACAATAAAATAAAATGAGATGACAAGTGTAATTAAAAAAAAAGTAATGAACATAATCAAAACAAAGGAAATTTTTAGATGAAATAATTAAACGGTACCTTGTTGACCCATTCGATGTCTGCGCTTTCGTTAAAAGCCTCATCCGGCCCATAATCCGCCAAAACAGGCTCCCCTTTCAAGCTTTGCTTTCTCCCCAACATCATACTGAAGATTTAAATAACTAAACTCATAGTTTACTAGACATCTCACAGCTTTTGATTTTTTTGTTAAAGCGGAGGTGATAAAACTAGACAACAAATCAAACAGTTAATTACTTTAATATGATCATCTTGTAAGTTCACGGAGCGGATGCTGCCTGAAGCCTGAAATCTTCTGAAATTCTAAAATTTGAAAAATCAATATTTACCACCAACCTAAATCTAGGGATTTTAGGGGTTGGTGGTTACTTTGTCAATACACTACTTTGTATCAAAACCTTGACAATATGTTGTTTGTGGTTAGGTATATAACTACTTAGTAGCTGTGAGACTAATTTTCATTTATTCTTCTATATTAATTATTCGAACATCCAAAAAGCAATTTGAATTTCGTGATAAATATTTGAGTAAATTTAGCAAATTAGGGAGTGGTAAATGAAGATAATTTCTATGATAATATTGCAGATATAACAAAGTCTATTGGAATTAAATAACTCATTATTTCAATCGACCTCCACTGCCTAAAAATGTACATAACTTATGCATATAGGCAACCAATAAAACACATCCGTATTTAATGTTATAAATTTTGAATAACCTTCTTGAAAATGGACAAGTCCGAACGAACATATGTCGAAAGGTACTGGCCACGCAGGGATCATTTTAAAAAGTTATGTACCTACATGAAGATGATAAAGTCATTTTTATGTATTTGTTTGTCACTGATATTAATAGAACATTTTTTTACACGTATTGTTATACTCAATAACAAAATACCATCATTTATTTTATATACCATCATAATTTATTTGTCGATAATATTTGTAATTTTAATTAACTACATTTTTAAAAATATATATGCTGGCTTTGCCCCACGCAGTTGCGTCTGTGACGATATTTATTTAGTTTCTTTCAAATCTAATATATTTTAGTTCCAAATAGGTATTCACATATTAAGTGGTTGAAACTGAAATAATTATTAAAACTAAACTCTAAACAAAATATTGAATCTCTGAGGAAAAACATGTTCTAAAATGTTCTAAAAATGGGTTTCTGTTTGTACAGCAGCAGACGAACCTGTAGACGGACACAATTTATGTGGAAATGTGGAGAAAATTGACCGGAAAAGTTCAATTCTGTAATAATTTAAGCAGAAATTTAAGTGTAAAATTCAATGCCATCTTTAACAAAGTCCTTCGTACCTAAATGCATAATTTACAAGCACGTGTTGGCAATTGTTGCAGCTACGTTATTGTAAACCGCACCATTCATGATGTGCCCACATAGTCGAAAAGTGAATAATAATTTAATCTGGGCCAATGATTTGTAAACAACGATAACAATGAAAAATTTCGTTCCTCCTGTATATTTCCTCATTGATAATTTCTTAGCTATGCAAGGTATTTAATAAAAACTTGATAATTACTCGAGCAAATCGAGGGTATAGGCAATGTTTACCTTCCTTTCCTGCCAACCTTGTTCCATTAAGTATAGGTATTCTTCATGAATGAGATATTATTGTTTGTTTTTTAGCATAACGAAAACTTTAAAAACAATAATTATAAGCCGAGCATTTCGTCTGTCCCATGATGACGAATAATTGTACAAATCATTCGTGTAAATTATATGTAATTTAATCTGGTTACAGTTTTTTTTTTTATATTAGTGTAATCAAACAGTGATTTTCGGGATAAAAAAAAGAATTATTAATTGTGAGTTTATGCTTAACAGGTAGATTAAGCACAATTAATGACATCATAATAAATCACACAAGTCGCATTAGTATTCGTTTGTAGTACAGCTATACTTAAGCCTTCACGTCTTAGCACTCACCTTATCCCAAAAAGAAAAATAACGCATTCATCGGTTTCGTGATAGCATAATCAGACAACGTTAGAATCAGTAATAAGATTATTTTCTTGCGACTTCTCTAGATTAAGACATTTATTGTTATAATGTGATAATTCATAGTTTAGTTCGCTAAATTAGCACCATTTATACGAGATTAACAAATGTAGACAAATAAAAATAGTTTGTCGAGACGCAAAAGACGAAAAACCTAAACGGAAAAGCACCAGTTATATTTTATAAAAAAATACTGTTATAGATGAGAGCTAATATTTTAGTCCCACACAAGATGTTTGTCTAAATTTTTAGATATGAACATGAACTTTTCTTATCTTGTAATAATGTAGATATAATAATAATGAAGTTGTTTTTATTTTCATTGACTGCGTCTGTTGATAAACTGAGACTTTACATCCTAGTTAGTGTCTGTCGTTTACAACAGGGCCGAAACTAAGTGTCGAAAAACGCGACAAGTTGTCACACAACGGCTTTAAAGCTTGGAATAAAGAAAATAACGAAAATGTTACGGAATTTTTTATCTCTATGTGTCATTCACTTTCAAAACCACTTCTACATAAAATATAGAGATAATAACTCCTTGAGTAAATGGAATCATAAATCCTTGCAACTGTAGTTTGATATGTGAGATCGTTTTGTAAATATGCGATTCATATATTTCAAATTTTGTTGTTAACAAATAATAAAATGATCAAAATATTGGATTAATAAACTTAAACAATGTGAACAATTGATTCAGGTAAACACGATTCCACCTCAGTTCTTCAGAACGAAATCATTTAAGTTACTACTACATGGTAATTTGTTAATTTTTATTTCATGCCATACTCACGTTTCTTGTAAATAATTCACGCAAGAATCATAACTATTAATTATACTGAACGTAAAGAAAGTTTAAAGATTATATTCGAACAAATACGGTTGTATTTTATGTTGTTATGAAAATTTCCTCATATTTCAAAGTATTTTTTGTGGACAAAGTTACAATAAATTGATTTGTCGGTTTTAATTACATTATTGTCTATCGATTATAATTAAATGTTAGAAATTTATAGTAAGCTAAAGAATTTTCAAAATTCTTTTTGCAAATGTACTTTACTATCTCTCAGCATCCATTCTGTGACAGTATAAGCGCCTTGTTGCAAACAGGTGTAATACAGTGTAGATAATGAAAATGGTATTCCAAGTATGAAACAAAATTTTAATTTTATGATTGTGTAAATATGCTAAAACAAATTTTAAATAATTACGAGTATCCGTCAAATTTCCAGACTCCTTAAATATTAGTTCTTATCAAATTTATAAACTGCAGCATTTATTTCCTCAGACTTTTGAATTTTTTTTTCGCACTACCACCACATGTACCACGTGATGGAAATTAAAATATACAGCAAGAGGCAAATATTTACTAAGATAAGTTCACACTTCAATGACAAAAATTTTTGATGTTGGTAAAGTATAACAAAAAAATGTTGCAATTTGCCCACAGCAACGTTAACTTGTGAAATAACGTTAATATTAACTAACGGTCAACATTTTGCTAAAAAATTTTCAAAACTAGACAGATGTGTTTGTAATTAATCATAGCAGAGCTATATAAAATACGGTCCACTTTCTGTTTATGTATATATTAAGAAGTAATAATAATAATAACCATCATAATGCACTCGGTTTTATCGCTGCAGTACCTACGTACAATTTCACAATTCATTCATAAATTGCAATTTAAGTAGTACGTAGAGTAATTTTTAATAAACGATGTAGTGATAAATTCATTTATTAATCTCGAAAGAATAAATGGAGGTCGCGTACAGGCCGACTTCAGTTCAAGTTGCGGTACTGACGCGAACAGAACTTATCCAAGATCGGAAATACGTTGAAAATACAACAAAAATATAACGCAACTAAACCAGTTAACGGTGTCAGTATTATACAAATGAAAAATAAACTGTGATAATTCCACAAAAGACTTTCGTAAAAATCATATTTTCTGTACTTGTTTTGAGCATTGCAGAAGCAAGGATTGTTGAAAGCAAAGGATGACCACGCTAGACACTTCTTTGGACTCGATTTTGGTCCAGCTTGGTGATTTCGGGAAGTACCAGTCGTTCATGTTCGGTTTAGTTTGTTTGGGGGTGATTTTGCATTCAGGAGTGCATGTTGCCTTCGTTTTCACAGCTATGGATTTGGAATACAGGTTGGTGGAGGTTTTCATTTTAAATTTTTGAATACTGACGTGAACAGAATGCGCCAGTTTTTGGATAATGAAAACATTATTTTTCCAGCGTGGTATATTTTTCTTTCAATTTAAAAATTATGTACAATACAATGAACAAAACATGATAGTTATTGAATTTTTAATTACTTTCTCTGATATGGTAAATGTTAAAATTGATTATCATACGTGTTTTAGCATTGTGAACCACGGCATTAAAATAATTCTGACTAAAAAAATTATCTTCAATTATTAATAATACAATTCGAAAAGCACTTTTAACGGTTGAAATAATTCTTTAAAACAAGTTTGTCTGGTTCAATCAATCAAATTAATTTTATGGGTCCCACTTAAAAGCCCAAGGAATTTAATTGTTTTCAGTAGATAATCAAAATTAATCAATTATTATGCCCTCATCATCAAGTTTTAGTGTAGATTAGTGTGATTAGATTATTTTTTTATGATTTAGTAATTTAAATTTAAAATTTTCCGTAACAGCAAGTTTTACTAAATATATTGATTATAATTTTATCAAGTATGTACCAAAACTAAGGTTTTATACATTATTTAAAAAAAAAATTACATAATTTTTCCGTATCAATTACATTAACATTTGACCCCACTGAATGATTGATTATAAGACTTATAATTAGTCGAAATAAGTTACATGATAATATTTTAATTTGGGAATGTTTAAATTTTTGTCTTTAGGCCAGGCCAACGACACGGCGGAGGAAAGATCCTAAAAAAGGCAAATTTATTTTCACGTGTGTTATCATTTTCGCTTTTTAATAACGAAATAATGAAAATTTAAATGAGAATATACGTTACCTAAAGATCTTAAACTAGTAAAAATATAATGTTTGGCAAACACCTATATCAATATTTCTTTTTTCAAATGACACTGACTGTTGAATGAAGTGTATATCCATAAAATTAAATAAAAACTGTGCATCACCAACAAAGTTATAACGTCGCCAATATTTTTTAATGTTTTTTTTGAAAAATATTTTTTTGTGATTTCATTCAGAAGAACAAAATATAAGCTGCAAAACGTGTTGTAAATGAGTTTCAATATTTTGAAAATAAGTTGTTCCATAAATCTGAAAACTTTATTGTAACACCTTACTTATTATTTATATAAAAATCTTGCTTTGATAACTTTCACTATTATTCCAAGTTTATTTACATATTTTGAGAAAAAATTCTGCATCAATAAAAAAATTTGAAATATGCTCAAATATAGATTCTTATTGAAAAGAAAACAATGATAAATAACATAATAACTTTTGTAATCAAAATTTTAAAATTAAAATACGTTTAATTTAAAGCTATTTAATCAATAAAAAGAAATGTTGATAGCGATCCTTTCAAAAGTAGCAGAGTGGAAATTATGAAATGTTTTCGAAATATTTTTATTCAATAAATTTTAAATATTCCGTTGCATACTTAAAAACTGCAAATACAAGTGACTCATTTTTTTTTATTCTTTTACTTTAAATATAACTCTTTACTAGTGCGAGTAGATAAGATTAAGATAATTAGTTTGAAAAAAATGCTAATTTAGCCCAATCAGATTAATAGCATTCCAAGTAATTTAAATTTTCAAACAAAGGCTTTCGTTTGTAGATGCGCAATACCGGGATGCGATACAATAAAACCACAATTTGAACCTCCTTGGATCAAAAACGCCATCCCCTACACTGAAGATGGTCCCTCCAAATGCACAAGATACGTAGCGAACAACGCCACCAGCTTCAACAACTGCAGCAAAGATTCAGATTTTGTCACATTGGTCGAAAGATGCGACTCATTTGTTTATAAAACGGAAGAATACAGCATTTTACAAGAGGTGAACTCAATTTTTAAATTCTTCAATCGTTAATAATTCGTTAACTTAATCAAAATCGTTACACGATTAAACGCCACGTACTTGCGGAATTATGATAGTCTTTAAATAACTGAAATTTTATTTTTAGTACGACCTTCAATGCGATGATAACTTATGGAAATTGGCACTTGTCGGTACAATCAACAATGTTGGTCAATTTTTTGGTTTGTTTATATCAGGGGTAATATCCGACAGGTACTGTTAGCCTAATGGTACCAGGATGGCAGCCATTTTAACACAGATTTTTTTTAAATTCGAAGGTTCGGCCGAAAAGTTGTTTTTATTATGGGCCTGGTGGTGTGCGGAATTTGCGGTTTGATTCGTACAGTCGCCCCTACTTACATCTGGTTCTTGGTTCTAGAGTTTCTCGACGCAATTTTCGGGGCTGGAAGCTACGTCTGTGGCTTCATTATCGGTACTTATTTCATCATCAGCACATCTTTGTTAATAATATTTGTAATTTCAACAGGAGTCGAATTAGTTGGCCCAAAGCGAAGAGTCCTGACAGGGACTTTAATAAGTTCTTGCTATGCTGTTGGTGAAGTGTTTGCAGCAGGCGCTGGCTGGATATCCCAGGCTTGGAAGTACGTTCAAGTTATCTGATCAACATTTGTTAATAATTCCATTTGTAGACCGACGATTTATATCCTTTATGGCCCCACATTACTCCTCATCGTTTATTTCTGGATAATTCCAGAATCAATCAGATGGAACCTAAGCAAGGGCAAATTCGAAGAGGCCAAGGAAACATTGAGACAAGCGGCGAAGGTAAATGGAAAAACCATATCGGAAGACGCTTTGGAAAAACTCACCATGGTAGATCAAAACGAATCAAAAAATTCCTTTTTCGAAATATTTAAATCTACCACGTTGGTACTGAGATTAATCAACTGCTGCTTTTGTTGGATCACTTGCGCTTTTCTCTTCTACGGCTTAACACTGAATTCAGTGTCTCTGGCCGGAAATAGTTATTTAGACTTTATTTTCACATCTTTGGTAGAAATTCCCGCGTACTTCGCTTGCATTTACGTCGTGGATAAGCTAGGAAGGAAGTGGTCTTTGAGTGGCTCCTTTTTCTTAACAGGCGTGGCTTGTCTGGTGTTTTTGTTCATCCCGAAAGGTAAAATTTTTAAACTGTTAAACCTCAACTAATTTGGTGTGGTCGCAGACTCCCACACTGGTAGCCTCGTTGTGTATTTAGTAGGAAAATTTGGTGCTACGATGGCGTTCACGGTGACGTACGTCATAACCAGTGAACTTTTCCCAACACCATTGCGTCATTCCATGATGGGTGCATGCTCAACCTTCGGTAGAATAGGGTCCATGGTAGCACCGCAAACACCTTTATTGGTACTAGAATATTAATCAGAAATTGTAAATTTTACAAAAACATATTTTTAGGAGCAAATTTGGAATCCTCTACCAATTTTGATGTTTACAACAATGTCTGTTATTGCGGGGTTGTTGACTTTGCTATTTCCGGAAACTTTGAATATCACACTACCAGATACTATTGAAGAGGCGGTTAATATTGGAAGAAGTAAACGAAATGTTCCTAAAGAACAACAATGACCCATCTGTGATCCTTTTGATTGTAAATGTACGAAATACAAGATATTTATTTTCGCAAATTTTATTTTATATGGCATTTGATTTATTCAGTATGACTATTTTGTAAAAATATAGTACTTAACACGTATATGTTATAAACGGTATTATAAAAATCTAATAAGTACAATCACTACTAAAAATATCACTGATACATTGCGTTTTTCTACTACCATTACTGTAAACATGAACTTGTACATTTGCGTCAGTCTTGAGATCCATAAATCAAAGTATGTTGCTATTGGCGCCTTAATGGTAATCAAATTAAATTTTTGGCAAGAAGACATCTTATTTAAAATTCAAAATAAGTGGCTATATCACCACCAAGTCTAAACCCATTGAACCCTGACCTTAAATCGGTTTAAAACCGATCCATCAAAAATTACAATCTATAAAATAAGTACATGTAAAGAGTACATACGACGAGTTATGTTAAACACTCTGCCCCCCTTCCCCAATTCTTCACCTACTAAACATCACAGATGACGCATCCAGTACACTAAATTGGCTGACTGCAGTTATTTGAGATTGGACTCTTCTTCATTTTTTTCATCCAATGGTACAGTCACCAAATTGATCTCTTTCAGTTCTTGGGCCTCCGGTAGAACTTCGATTTCAACTGGAATTAAAATATTGTTGAAATAGAGAAGCCAAATTAAGCAAATGACCATCATGGCAGTTGTCAAACCGAAAGTCCAGATGGTACCATATTCTTCATAGATATGGGTGACAAAAACCGGCCCCATGACTCTTGACAGACAACCAGAACCAGTCATTAGACCCATCCATACGCCCTAAAAACATCAGAAAATTATACAGAAATTTTACAAAAATTAGTACCTGAGGCCGTGGTCCAAGCAATTTCGAAAAAATAGTCTGTATTAGAGTGACTCCGATCGGGTAGCCGAAAGCTGTCAAAAAGTAACCTATAATGAACTGAGTGAGGGTCATTGCAGGGGTGTAGGCACACCACTCTTGGCTGGACGGACACCCCAGAAGATTATCACCACAATTAAAAGTCATATTTCTAATCGTCTCTTTATTTGGACGAATCTCTTGCAACCATGTTTCATTAAAAATATTTATTTGGTCCCCTACAGTTCTATTGAACAGTATTTTATCACAGAAGAGGGTCATGTTCAATTTTAGGTTAGAATCATATATCTGTGGAGGGTCGTTATTGAAAGGGATGTAAAGAGCCCTGCCTAACACCATGAAGAGAAAGCCACCCCAAATCATAACTTTGACTTCTGAAAATTTCTTGCATAAAGGAGAAATCGAAGCGAATGTGAGTACCGCCAAAACAGCCCCAACAGACATCAAGATTCCCATGTATTTGAGCGATACCGCCTTAGACCAAGCGAACTGATCCATGGTGACAGGTGTTGCAAGAGTCTCCAACAACATAAAATTAAAAACTATGACGAAGAATGCAACGATTAAGGTCCAGGTGGCGAAATAGTTGGGTCTGTGCTGTTTCCAAGTGTCTCTTTCGTTATCCTTGCCTTGTCTGACCATAGCTTCTCTACCGGCGATTTTGTACTCTTTGAACACGTGTGGCAGGAAGAGATACATGTTGAAGAGGGACAGGAAGACGTTGATCCAGCCGGATGCTGTATACATGTTAAGTTTAAGTTTGTTCGGAATTAACCAAAAACCTTCATCGCCCAAAGGAACAACGGCAGCTTGGATAGCAGGTCCTACAATAAAACCCAAAACTTGGGCTAAAGATATCATTGACACGGCTGCAGTTCTTTCGGATACCCGAGTGGCCGCTGAAAGGTAAGAGCGACAGGCTGCTATGTTAGCTGAAAATTAACAATAATTAAAAATTTTACAACTAATAAAAAAATACATACCTGAACTAACACCTACAAGAAATCTTGTCCACAGCATCCAATGCTTCCTGTAATTGTTGAAGAGTTCCAAAGACGAGTACGTGGCGCTGGAAACAGTGAACAGAGCTAAAGAAAACAGAAGAGGCAAGCGGATTGAGCCCAATCGGTTGCTCCACCAGCCCACCAAAGGTGAAAACAGCATTTGCCCAAATGGGTTTGCTGCTACAATATAACCCATGAATTCCTTACCAGCAGTGGGGTCTAACTACAATCTGTTATTCAGTATGTGTCTGAAGAAGTTATTGCACTTACTTTGTCCAAATATGGCCACACTCCAGTCACTATAATACTGAACCCTAATGAAATCAGAAACATGGTGAAATAAATTATATAAATTGATCGCCATCTTTCTTTGTATTCTTGTTCCGTTTCGAGATCGTCCTTGTCAGACTTGTTCTGGGATGCGAATTTTCCTCGAATCTGCTTCGCTATTCTTTCAAGGCAGGATGACTGATCTGTAATTGAACAAATCGTTACAAAAACAGAATATATAATTACGGTGTTGGTGTTCACATTCATACCACTCAACATTTTTTTTTTACAAATAATTTTAGCTTCACAGGAAGTAACATCAACTTGACATTATGGATGTATCGGACTTTTGCCAATATTGGAAAATCGCACATAATCGCAGCCCTGGCCAATTTGCAGCGACCAATGAAATCGCGGTGTTTAAAAGAAGAGTGAAGAACACAAAGCGAGTGCGGCTTTCAGGGACGGCCTTCTAATTGAAATGCTTCTCTTTTATTGGTCAATACAATGCGTGCTCGTCTTCATTTAACATTGGCACCGTTCAAATTAGTATTAAACAGGAAATTCAAATTAAAGATAAGTCTGGACTTTTATCGCTTCCACACAGATTAAATGAACTCATTCTTTTTGTTTACAAAGAATTTTAAAAATATTCGCCACATTATTACATAAAATCGATGTTGTCCACGCTTGAGTAATTAAAAAAAAAACTGAGGACAAGTATCCTTTATTATTGCAGTCATTTCATTTTAAACATAGAGGTAATAATTAATCCTCTCACCGAAAGAGACCTGTTATGTAAAATAAATTACAGGTGCTTGTCTCTGTGGAGTAATAATGACAGATAATGAGTATGTGCTCAATTTGTGTCACAACCATTTGTGCTGTAAAATAAATTCCAAATTGCGTAGAGTTTTATTTACTCACCTGTTTTAAGTTCATCCATTGTTCACTGCTAATTATAATCCTGGAGGATTTTATTAGTACAATATTTAAAAATCACTCTATAAGTTAAACAATTGCATAATAAAAAGAGATCTGAAAGTCATTCCCCACTGTTTCGAACATATTTTTTTCAAAATTCACGAAATGTGAAAGTTCTCGATTTAAACAAAGCACTGAAGAACTGGATGCGCCTTTGTTGATGCTCGCAGACACATGTGGACAAAGAATGACACATACCATATGATCATTCTGATAGCTCACACAACTTTGTTTAGAAACAACACTCAAGGCTGTGGAAATTTTAGCAGAGCACCATCTGTTGGAGGTTCTCACCAATACCTTTCGAATAGAGGTGTCGCTCACTGTTACGTAAGATTGGGGATACGAGGGACTCCCAATAATTCAACAAACTAATATTTATTGTTTACTCAAATATTTTGTACACGTTTGTTAGCATTTTGTCGCTTCATAACATTCGGTATCAGCGCCGTAAGAATCGCCCCCAGGAAAAGAAAGGCGACCATGCTCGCTAAAGACCAGAAGCAACCGACTGTTGAAAAAAGCCATCCCAGCAGCAACGTGAAAATCACCCCGAAAGTTTGAGTCATGGAAATCAAGATTCCGGAACTGGTACTTTCCGCTTCAGGGTAAGTTATTTCAAT
This sequence comes from Asbolus verrucosus, assembly GCA_004193795.1. Classification (NCBI taxonomy): domain Eukaryota; kingdom Metazoa; phylum Arthropoda; class Insecta; order Coleoptera; family Tenebrionidae; genus Asbolus; species Asbolus verrucosus. The sequence goes on along the minus strand of QDEB01055619.1, from coordinate 5,429 downwards.
GCCCAACTCCAGTCCAACGGGCATATAAGTATTGGTAAAAAAGCTGTCAAGATAGAAGTTGTACTTTTTTAACAAGCGTTTTTTTTATTCTTACCCAACCATGGCTCCAGACGCATATACAAGCGATTTTGAACCAGATTCTAGAGCGTACATGAAAGCAGCTACAGCCACTAGCGAAAATATGTATAGAGCTAAAGTTGTTTCCCTAAAGATATAATTTATTAACATAATAATTTTTTGTTGCGTGTTACTCACTTGTATTTGTGAGTTTTGTCTAAAATAAAGCCAAAAATAACCGACCCGGTCATACCAAGAATCACCATCGCCAGTCCGAGCCGTCCAGCATCCTCTTCTGAATTCTACATTTCAAAAAATTATTTTTTGAAGCGACAAATGTATGTTACCTACCGGAAAATATGATAAAACGAATTGATTCAATAGAGTAGATACTGAAACGAAGACAGCAATGTTGATGCCATAAGCAACTGCATGAAAATCGAAGCCTTTATTGCAAAGCAACTTTTTCAAAGAATTTAAAAAATTGTTTTCTACGAACTGAAATTCATTTGGCGGAGAAGGAGGACGTGCTGGAAAATCTTCAGAACACTTTAACAATTAACACCCTTAAAGATGTTTCAAACCTACACATTAATACAGCAAGGGTTACAAATAATGCGAATGAAGCAAGTCCCCAAATAAGCTTTCTCATGTCACTCTCGATGTCTTCAACAGCTTCATGATTTTTCACCACAATCGGAGGCAACACAAACCCAATCGCTTGCCCTAACTGAGTTCCAAACACCCCCAAAGCGCATGCTAAAGATACCTCAAAAACGACAGTACAGGATTATAGCAAATTTAATAGCGCATTTATACTTCTTTTGGTCCAAACCAAACAGCAGCGATGCGAGGTGGCAAAGCCAAAATAAACACTTGCATCGAGGACAGAATCGTTTGGCCCAAATACGTTACCCACATTCTGTCAGGTGCCAAAGAAAAAATTTTGATGGTGGTACCCAGCGTCGTACCCAGAACTCCAATCAAGGCTGTCTTACGCAGACCCTAAAAAATTTCTGTTCGTATGTGTTTTGTGTTTTATTTCATACTACCTTTTTTTCCATGAGGTACGATGCTGGAATCACCATTGGCATATACAGCGCCATGTAAATTATTGAAGTCCAGTCTACAGCTACAGCACTGACGTTGTAGTATTTCATTATGATGTTGGTTATGATCGAATACTCAAACCACTGGAAGGCATTAATGGCCGCATATAGTATGTATAAAATGAGGATAAACCATCTTCGTTTATACAGTTTTATTTGTAGATTAGCATCATTTGGAGGCGATAAAAAATTTCTTTTGAATTCTTCTTCTACCATTTTCTTGAGCTGACAAGTGACTAAGAATGTTTTATTTCAAAGTGGGAACTGGATGTACGTTAAGCAATTATCTTATTTAGTTAAGTGGTTAAGGAAACTTTCATTGTTAACAGTTTATGATAAGATTATGATAAGTAACAATTTATGATATTACAACAACAAATTTATTAACAATTTAAATAAAATCTGACAAAAAATCAAGTGTCACTTTGTTGTTTTATTTCTTTTAATGGCACTTCTTCGTTCGAACGGTGTTTGAAGGCTTCTTGTCTCTTTAATTTATTGGGAACAAACCAAGTTATTATCGTTCCAATTACTAATAATGCTGCTTGGCTACCCAGTGCCCAAAACGGTCCTATCAAAGCATTTATTTTACCCATCATTAATATGAAAATGGTTCCCATTATCTGGGATGGAGCCATTAGCAATCCTGTAGTAGTACCCTCTGATGAGGGATAAGTTAATTCCATGGCCATTTCGAAACCTACTGGCATGTATGCATTTGTAAACAATCTACAATTCAACAAAATTCATTACAAAAATTAACCTCCAAGACATTCAAATAACCCAACAGTTCCTACAGCGATATACACCAAAATTTTTGACCTCAATTCCAAAGCAAACATAAAAGCGACAATGCTCACTGAAGACATCAAGTAAGTGAAAAATGTTGTTTCTCTTAAACAAAATTGTTAGCAAAACTATTTTTGTTATTCAGATTCAGTACTTGTATTTGTGGGTTTTGTCTAAGAAAAATCCAAAACTGATAGAACCGATCATTCCTACCACAATCATAGATAAACCCATTCTACCAACATCTTCTTCACAATTCTGCAATCAAAAGGATAACAAATATGGTTTTACTAAAATGTTTTACCTACAGGGAAGTACTGTAAGACAACTTGGTTTAAAAGAGGGCCTACAGCAGAGAAAACCCCAATGTTAATACCATAAGCTATTACATGTATCATGAAAGCTTTATTTGTCAATATAACCTTAACCGAATCTAAAAACGCCTTCGTGGAGAATTTTTCTTGCTTGCTTCTTTCTTCGTACTGGGTGATGCTTGGCGGTTTTGGTGGTCGCAGCGGAAAATCTTAAAACACATATAACAACAAAAATAAAAATTTAAATGCATAATTACATACAAAATATCACTGCGAGAGCTCCAGGAATTATAAAAGCGGTCAATCCCCAGCAAAGTACCTTAAGATCAGGGCCAATATCTTCAGCATTCTCGTGATTTTTTACTATAATCGGTGGCAGGACGAAGCCAAGAGCAAGACCTAGTTGAGTTCCAAACACCCCTAAAGAACAAGCCGTGGATACTTCGTTAGGTTTAAACCAAACCGCAGCGACTCTTGGGGGTAAACAGAGGATTAGAAGTTGCGATGCGGAAACAATTCCTTGACCAGTTAACACAATCCAAAAGGAATCACGGTCTATTGAAAAGACTTTGATGGCAGTACCAAGAGCCGTACCTAATGCACCGATCAAACCAGCAACACGCAACCCCTGGATTCAAAATAGTTAAAATCTTGCATTTTAAAAGTAATCTTACCTTTTTGTCCAGAATATATGACGCAGGAAATACTAAGGGTGCGTACAATGCCATATAAATTGTAGATGTCCAGTCAACAGTTACGGCACTCACATTGTAATATCTCATTACGATGTTGGTAATAACTGAGTATTCTATCCATTGGTATGCATTGATTGTTGTGTAAAAAACATAAATGAACAAAACAATCCATCTTCTCTTGTACGCTTTGATTTCGACACCATTTTGGCTCGCTTGTTTGTACTCGAGTAGGTTTAAATTGCCCTCATCCTTGCGCTGTACTTCCATTATTAATTTGTCAAATTAATGTGTGTAGTTGTTTCAAATAAGTAGCTATTTTACTGCAGTTTACTTACTCCTGTGTTTAAAGAGATTTTTTAAGTAATACCGTAGTCTTAACACAACAAAGCATCGACTTATAACGAGAGTACACGTTATCGTAACTCGTACATATTATTATACTATTGTCTTTTATAAAAATTAATCAAATAAGATCATTTGTAAACATTTGTAAACAAGTCATTGGCATTAAACTTCTTCGTAATAATATATAATACAAGTTCGATCGAACTACGAAAAACCAGATGAAATATTTATAATTAACATTTATTTATCTGGAGATATATAAAAATCAAATGTCATTTTGTTCTTCCACTTCTTTTAACCGCTCTTCTTCCTCCAGCCGACGCTTGAAAGTTTCCTGTCTCTTTAATTTATTGGGCACGAAACCAGTTATTAAAGTTCCAATTGCTAATAATGCGGCTTGACTGGCCAATGCCCAAAATGGACCTGTCATAGTATTCAGTCTACCCAACATCAAAATGAAGAGTGCCCCCATGACTTGAGAGGGAGCTATCAACAGTCCTGTTGTGGTCCCTTCATAGGAAGGGACCACAACAAAGGGAAGTTCCATGGCCACTTCAAAACCAACCGCCATATAAGCGTTTGTAAACAGTCTACAGATTGACCAAATTAATTACTAAATTCGAGAACTAAAAACTCGAAATCAACCCAACAGTTCCTATAGAAAGGTATACCAAAATTTTCGACTTCAGTTCCAAAGCGAACATAAATGCAGCGACGCTTACTGAAGAGATCAAATAAATACAAAATGTGGTTTCTCTGAAAAACACACATTTTTAGGTTTGTTTTTGATTGTATTGAGTTTTAGGTACTTGTATTTATGAGTTTTATCTAAAAATATTCTGAAAAGTACAGAACCGACCAATACCAATCACTACCATGAGCAGACCCATTCTCCCAGCATCTTCCTCAGAATTCTAAAATTATTTCGCTATTATCGACCACTAGTTTGTTCATAAACTTACAGGAAAATACTGTAAAATGAACTGATTCAATGGTGTGCTTACGGCGGAGAACACCGCAATGTTGATCCTGTAAGCTACCATATGTATCACAAATGGTACATTAACCATCGACACTTTGATAGATTCGAAAAATGACCTCAACGAAAATTTTGCTTGCAATTTTCTCTCTTCAAATTGAGTGATGTTTGGTAGTTTCGACGGCTGCTGAGGAAAATCTTGGAAAAATTTCTAATAAAAAATCTGTTGATGTTTTTTGTTAAACCTACAGAATATTACTGCAAGGGCTCCAGGAATAATAGCAGCTGCAAGTCCCCAGCAGAGTACTTTTAAATTAGGTCCAATATCTTCAGCATTTTCGTGATTTTTTACAATGATTGGTGGTAGTACGAATCCAAGAGGGCATCCTAGTTGAGTCCCAAACACTCCTAAAGAACAACCAGTGGATACTTCATTGGGCTTGAACCACACAGCTGCAATTCGAGGAGGAAGATTTATGATTAATAACTGAGTAGCGGAAAGAATTCCTTGTCCAACTAATACAATCCAAAAGGAATCTCGACCAACAGAAAATACTTTAATGCAGGTCCCAAGAGCAGTTCCTAATCCTCCAATCAAACCAGCAACGCGTAGTCCCTAAAGAATCAGAAATTTAATCGAATTGAATTTGATAAAAATTCTACAACTTCTTACCTTCTTGTCTAAAATGTAGGATGCAGGAATTACCAAAGGTGCGTAAAAAGCCATGTAAATAATAGACGTCCAGTCAACAGTCGCCGCACTTACATTGTAATATTTCATTACAACATTGGTGATAATCGCGTATTCTCTCCATTGATAAGAATTGATGGCGGCGTAAAAAATGAAAATTGTTAAAATCGCCTCTTGTAAGCTTTGATTTCTTCGCTATTCTGGGCCGATTCAAACATAAATGAATTTACTTCGTTTTTGCCTCGTATTTCCATTACTAATGTTACTGATGTTTGTACCGAGATATCAAAAATTATCTTGGTCAAAGGTGGTCATGGAATGGAAAACGGCCGTCTTAACTTATGTCATCTTCTGGAAATAATTCTGTCAAAGTTTGTCAAGTTACGTGACGTCATAAATAACGTGCAAATGTGTTGCTAATTTTAGAGACTCGGCAATAGTGAACACAAG
>QDEB01055605.1:0-10519 GCA_004193795.1 Asbolus verrucosus | reverse complement strand
ATATAATTCGAATTGTCATTTCACATGAAAATACGTGCAAAATAATGCGAGTGCGCTAATATTAGGTGCAGATTCTGCACCCAGATTAAATAAATTAAATCAATTTCAAAGATCCACACAAATCAAAGATCCACCGAGTTTAAAGTTCCACAGGCTCCGACTTCCAGGCTTTTAAAACTGTTATTGCCAATGGATAAATTTATGGAACAATTTAATTAAAATGTCAGTAATTTTATAAATTTGAAAAACTTTGATAAGCCATGAATGAGGAATTGAATCATAAGCCTTCTTGTATAAATAAATGGCGTGTATATGTTTCGGTTATTTTTCCTGGCTCGTTCCATTATTATTGATCTATTGTTAATTGCTCCTTACAACCAAAAGAATTTTTGATGCAACCCTTTTACTCTTCGTTAATAATATTGAATCTTTGGCAATGATCAAATTATTTCTGTGATACAAGAGGTCATTATTTTGTTGTTATAAATATTTATTTCTTCTTTCAAAGATTTTATCCTTTCGTACACGTAAGTCAGGATAACCACTTGATTTTCCCATACTATCATTTTGTAAGTTGTTTTGATACGTTATCGCGGCCACTCAATATAATCGATCTCGACATGGCTAGTTCGACGCCCGCCTCCCAGATGCCGCCGAAAGTTATCGTCACGAAGGAATCAATTTCCTGTTTTTGAAAGTTGTTTTTCGCATTGAAAGAAACTATGGATCAGATAGCGCACATCCGGGGCCAAAATTTGAGCATGATGGGGTGTTGTCAGGGCAACACGGCCAAAGAAGTTCCACTAGTGCAGTAAATAATTAAACGCGATGGTGGCGGTTGAAAGGGAGCATTACCAATTCCGATTGTACCAGTAATGTTGGAAGCGGCCGTAATAATCCTTATTTGTGCGCTGCGCACACTTGTAATTGTTTAATTTTTAACCCTTCAATTACATAATGGAAGCCGTAAAAGAGCGAAACTGCTTTCGCAACAACAAGCGCGTCTATCGATTTGTCATTCGAGACGTACTCACTTGTTATTTGCCATCTAGCGTAATGCTAAATCTAACTTTAAAGATGCTTACAATGAAAATAAATGATTGTGTTCGGTTGCCTTGGGATCCGGCTATGGAAACGAACATTTCGAGTTGTTTAAACGCACAATGGACGCTGTTGCTTTTGACAGCACGAGAAATATTTTCGCAAGATCAAAATAATCACTGACTACTTAGTGATTGTTGACGTTCCGTTTGCGAACGTGTGTTTACACATTGCAAACACAATATTGATTTAAGGCGGCTGTGTTTAGAGGCGCATCTTATTTTGTAAATTTGGGCACGCATTCCGCCATCTCGTTCGGCAAGGTTTGTTTGTCCGAAGCGAAGTGCAAGCACTTGACATAACTCGATCTCGGAAACAGATTGAAAATCGCGTTTTCTCAGCCCGGCTCAGGAATGCGCCATGGTAATTCAATCGATGGAAACCAATTAAATGGAGAGGGGCGAGGGAGAAACGCATTAATTGCATCCGGCGGGCGGATTCGAGCTTCGCGTATGGAAAACGAACCGAAAAAAATTTATTATCTGGCTTTAAGCGCTGCGCTATTTGTTTAGGTATACAAATCGCCCATCCGAAGCTATCGCGCCGGCCAGAATTTCAATGAATATACTTTCCGTCATAACAAGAGCGAAAGGAGTAATTGACAAATAGCCCGAAGGGACAAAGCCGAATAAAAATTCACTCGAACGGCAATAAAAAATCGCAGTTTAAATGAAGCACCTGAAATTAGCATTGAGCACGATTTATGGCGGCAGTAAAGGGACAATGTGTCGACGCCCTTAATTAGCGTTGTTCTTTGTGAAAATCGGGATTTTTCGTTTCGGGAAACGTTCGCAGCATTTTTCCGGGAAAGCAATAAACACTTTACGAGTACTGCTGACATCGGTATATATTTTTCACGATAGGAAATGGGTTCATATGACAAGTGCAGTTAAATGAAAATCGTTCCTAAGCTAGACGTTATGACAAAGAAAAATGGAAACTGGATGCCGCACGACGGAGGTATTTGTAACGACGCTTTTTCCACCTCGAGTTTCCAAATCGGTTTCCTTCAACGATTTCCCAACAAATTATCGCACGCTTTTCTTCCCGCTATCGCTGCTGTTTGATAAAATTAAAGTTTGACTCGAAATACTCATCTAATTGTTGTATGTATCAGAATAAGTCTGGTGGATACCGCATCATATTCTTGAAGGGGAAAAGTATTTTTTATTGATCCTGTTAAATGCACAAACCGAGAAACAACGCGAAAAAGTGAATTTTTCAAGCTTTCGTTTTGTATTATATTACAACAAAGTGAAATGGTGTCCAAAGTGAAAGTTGTACCTGAAAATTGATTTTTTCATCGTGGTGGCATTAGGGAAGCGGGCGTCAAATCGGCATAACATTTGATAAAGCGTAAGATAGTTATAAATTTTCCAATTGGGTAAGAGATGATAAAATTTATAACCAATTGTCAAACGAAATTAGTATTTTCCGGTGTTCCATAAGAAACTCAACCACCACCTTTGCTCTTTAATTGTTATGTAAACAATGAATCCTCAGTCAAATACTAGACGGTGCAATTTTCCAGGTAATTTCGTTGTTTTAACTTTACTTGTAACATAAATGGTTTATAACCGTCGTGGCTTAAACTTTTAGGTTTGTTAAATATAACTTCCTTTTAATGAACAAAGTCGCTTGCGTTCGTAATATTTACTTCTCAATAGTATGATCAATACTCGAATATAGATGTCCTATTTGGAATCACTTTACATATGCGTATGAACCCACAGTAAAAAGTTCAAAAACAATGTTTAAAATTAATTGGATTTACATTTCACATTCCCTTTGATATCCCAAGACGATATTATTTTTCAAATATTATTCATACATCTTCACCATAGAAGCGCAATTCATACTTAGAATTTATGTTTTTATTTAAATTATTTACCATGTTATTAATTATTTACCACTACCTCTAAGTGGTTATTCTCTTTAAGGCTACATAAAACTATTAAATGTATACTAAGTTAGTACGCATGTGCAGACTTGCTAATATTGATTGTAATTTTTTTTGTATTTTGTGTTGGTAAAATTTCATTTCAAAATCAGCTTGTTTATCTCGTTAAAATGTAATCTAAAATTGACAATTGCATTTAAAATTCAAATTGTAATTCATATTATGTTTTTTCATTAGTAAAATGTTATTATTATTATTATAAATGTATTTTTTCCACCTATTTATTTATTGCCACCTTTTGGAGGCGTTTGGGAAGCTGGAATTAAATTAGTTGAATGACACTCTTGTAGGTATATATCGAGTTTTTACCCCTCATGTGCGGTCATTTCCCCACTGAGAGATCTCTCTGACACTAATCTCTTTTAAATTTCACCCCTCTTTCCGTCGGTATCCGAAGATTCCGCTGATGCGAATCCATTGTTCCGCAGAAAATTCCACTTCATGGCACCCACGAGAGAGTGGAGATATTTATTTACCGCTATTTTGACATTTTTCAGAATGGCGATGGCTGTGTGTATCATCGCATCGGGAAGATAAAGGGCAACATTAATCTTCGACTTGTCTAAATCCGAATAAATCGCATCGGTGACTCATCGATTTGTTATTATTCTCAAAACTATGCTGTTCGAAAGCAGGGTCATCAGCCACCGATTGCGTCAAAAATCCGAACGGAAGTTGAGAGAGAAAGTTGGCGTGTGCACGCGTTTTAATTAGAAGCGACGACCTTGCGGTGAAAATGCGCCCTCTGCATGGAGGGTACGAAAGTGACAGCGTCGAAAAAATATGTTTCCACCAGTTTGTGCTGGAAAATTCGATGTTGTAAAGAACACGGATAACAGTGGGAAGTTTAAGGGGTAATTATCCGCTACGCGAAGTTTTAGCTCTTTAATTTTACCGAAACTTTTGTCATTATTCATACAATCCATTCAATTTCAATCAGCATTGTGATTAGAAAGCAAAGTTTTCATTTTCTATGGGCGTAATTTACATCTTTTGATTAAAAAAGTATTTTCGCAACTCCGTTTCCGCTGGACTATCGCTGTTCGAGAGTTTCGCTCGGTTCGACTGAAAAATGCGCTCACCCTTGCGTTTTCGATGGATTAATTGCCACTTAACTAAGTATAGAAACGCTAAGTTCACTGCTCGAAAGTACTGCGTTTCTCCCGAATCTCTACATTTAGGGAGAATTTGGGAAGCGGGCGTCAAATCAGCCCAAGTGGAATTATTACACAGAAATTCGCAATAATTGCAATTAAAACTTCAGATATTACACGAACCAGCAGTCGTCTCTATTCGGAGGTTTTTGAGAGTTTAACGCTAAATCTCTGTTTGTAATTGTATTAATTTAGTTAAAGAAGGAATTAATACATTCAAAAGAACGATTTCAAAAACCTAATGTATTAATGTAGTTTAACTTGTATAATTACCATATATTTTAACACTAATAGGCCATTATTATTACTGTTACTTTGGGGGTATTTGGGAAGCTGGCCCTAAATCAGCTTTAATGGAATTACAACTTCAAAATGTTTTATGCGTCGCCAGTTTTAAAGATCTTCGTCCTCGCCGACGCATTTCAACACGGATTTGGCTCGGACTAAATTATTAGTGTAACAACATGCTGAAGAAACTCGCAACTGTCACAAGGCCGTAATTAATGCGACTTACGGATTAAGTGACTTCCCCAGTGAGTTATAGCGAGCCAAGGTGACGGAGGTGTTGAGAAACTCACCTGTTCCGGTAGCCGTTAGCAGCAGGTTTGGGTTTTTTTCCTTTTGGAACACCCCGTGTAGCACTCTCGGCCTTTAAATATGTTAGCGCGCATTACTTATGAGTTTTTGGTCTATTCTGTAATTTGTAGAGCCACTAACGATGCGAAAACACCTCATAAGAAATTTACGACGATTACCTTTTAATCTTTCAGCGAACAAAGCGCAATAATTCGAAATGTAACGAGCGTGACGTGGATTAATCGCGGCAGATGTTAATTTAGGGTCGTGTTTACCTGTGTTGGAACAGTTATCGTATATATAAGACAGATTTGAGAAGTTTCGGCGTTCGAAAACGTTTGATTAAAGCCGAATGGAATTTTCACGAGAACTCTGCAAGTTATACGAGATCTGTGGCAATGCCTTGCAGCAATTAACATTATTGTTTGTTCTACATTAGATACAGGTATCAACCGAATTTAACTAAAGCCCAATTCGGAGCTCGACAGGGTTGAATAATTGGCCCCCGGATTTAACATGTATATTTTTTCAGGGGTCACATCAGCTGAGACAAGTTGCACATAACAATACGAGAATTTATCATTTCCAAGTGATCTAACCGACTTCTTTCGAGGAATGCTTTTTGTTTCTTTTAAGAATTGAATAAACGGATGTGCAGATCCGCGATAACACTTTTACCATCTTCAGACGTTTTGCAACAACACCACATATTTCACGTTGATGATGATGCGAACCTTGACCAAGTCTGCAACGTGAGAACCGACCTAATCAACATTCTGACACCATATCGACCCGATTTAATTCAATTAATGTCCGTTTTCAGCTCTATCTCGCAAGTTATTGTGTGCAACAGATCCGAATGCTTTTAAAACTTGAATTATTCAACGCCAATGGACGAAGCCATCGATTGTGCGTTATTAACCTGTAAATGGAGGTAGCAACGTTTTTTAATACCCAAACCTGATCGGCGGTAATTAATGATGGAAGTTGCCATTCATCGAAAATCGGTTAATGGCCCGTGAAAAATCCGGAGATGACAGATTTTCTTGCCTTATGAAATTTCGTAATGAATGGCTGGCGGACAGAAAAAACGGTAACAGTGCGCGATTTAGCAAAAGTTGACGCGTTTTGTAAGTGTCGCAGTTGTGTAACAATTGAACAATACGTGCTGTGAGAAGCAACTATCGTAACGTTTCGATGGAACACACAAAATCGCATCGAAAACCGCCTTACGACTGCAATAATCCAGACAGAACAGAAACGAATTCACCACTACAGAAGCTGACCCAAAATGGAAACAGGAAGACCAATAGGATTTAATAGAATACAATTTTTAGTTTAAAAGCAAGAATTTAATAGAAACCGTTACAAACCTATAGAAACTGATACAAAGTAAAGATAGCAGATACTGGGAGGATTTAATGCAAATGCAATTGTAGTATGCATTTTAGGTTGAAAAACAAAATTTTATTAAAAGCCAATACAAGTCTATAGAAACTTATACAAAATAGGAATAGTGAAGACAGATTAAATTTAGTACAAATACGGTTGAGGATTGTATTTTGGGTTCGAAAACGAGATTTTAATAAGCTTTCCTGCCTGGCTGCAGAATGTTTCTCTGTTAAATTTATTATTAAAAAAAGGAGATGAAAAGTTTTTATTGGCATTTCATGTTGATTTGATTAAGGCGAGTTACACGGTTCCATTGCGGAGACCGCGGAATTTTCTCCTTTCCTCTTTTGTTTGAGTTTATTAAAAACACAAGATCACTCGATCTGCATAACCAATTTGAATTTTATTTGCGAACCTGTAGGAAAGCCCTTCGTTATACTAAACATTCACCTGAGAAACAAGATACGATTCCCCCATTCCGAAAACGTCCGAGTTGATGAGAGCTCAAATCCACCTCTCTTGATGGCTAAATCCCTACGATATCGATTTTGATATTTATTTTCCATTAAATTATTAAGTCGGTTGAAATTAATAACGCCTTCTTGTCGACGTGTTCCGAAAATGTAAATTTTTTTCTTCTGCCGATGACTGTCATATTTATCGATCGGAAAGAATCCGACTTGTTTCATTAATGGCGATGGTTCAAGTGGTAATTTAACAAAAGGGCTTATTACACGTCCAAATGCCGATGGAATTTCAAAGGGATCAAAGAAATTGAACCAAACGATGATGCAACAAAGTAGCGCGCCGATACAAAGCGAAGAATTTTTCCATTTGCTGGAAATGAAACGAAATCTTTATTATACAGCGTTCTGTGTGGAGCCGTTTTAATAAAAATGGAAAAAGATGCGTCGGTTTTATAATATATTGATGGCCAGGCTTCCACCCGTAATTGGATGGAAAAGACATCGAGATTGCTCGATAACAGAGCGTGGCACACTTCCGGTCCAGTCCTACTTTGTTTTCCAGATTGATACAAATTTCAGTTTTCTATAAGAATTCCATCGCTCAGCCGACATGGTCGTGTAAGGGCACAATTCCTTTTATTTCAACACAAATATCGCAAGCACGACGTACTAACATCAAATTCTAGTTTTTATAAGAATTTTCCTATTCAAACCAATAGAGTCGGATAAAGCACAACAAAATATTAAAATTGAAATAAGGGAAAACATTTTGCTAAACTATTTTTACAAATTTCGAAATGCTGGTTCTAATAAAAACAATGAAGACCAAATCAAATCAAATAAAAATGTGTTTTTTGCTGAATATGGTGTTCTTTAGGGAGTTATTGTAATAAAAATCAAATTAAATGGTTAGAACATCATTACTAGGCGACAGTGTGATCCAATCTTACAATGACAATTCTATGTTTTAGATTGATGTAAATTTTCTATAAGAATTTCATTACTCAACCAAAAGAGTCGTTTAAAGACAATATCTTCTGTCAATCTGAAAGTCGCAAGCACGAATGACATTGATATTAAATTTTAGTTTTCTATAAGAATATCCCCATTCAAATCAGTTAGAGCCAGGTAAAATATAGCATACAATAAATGTATGTATTTTACAATAAAATTATTTTAGAGAAATGTCAGCATTAACAAATAGAAAGAAAAAAGTGAAATAAAGGTGATAGCACCGATAGAGATTAATCAAATAGAAATTTTTCCATTTTCTGCTTTCTATTTGGAACTACTTGAATAAAGATAGAAAAGGATGCTTCGGTTTTGCAATATGTTGACGAGCAGGCATTATGCCCAATTGGATTGAAAAGACATCGAGACTGTTGGTCTGCAATGTGTGGCATACTTCCGGTCCGGTTTTACTATGACTCTATCTTTTCGGCAGTTATTAATCAAGTATTGTTCATTGTTCGCTCACTTTTACTCTCTCTCTCACCTTTCATCGGCCGTTGAAGGCCAGTAAAACGAGGAATTTTAATGTTTTTTCTTCAAACGTTGACGCTTTCACTTGATACATTTTGGTTTTCCAAATGGGACAAATTTCAGTTTATTATAATAACCCCATTCAAATCAATAGTCGCATAAAGTTCAGTTTCTTTAATTTCAGATGTAAAAACGTGATATTTCAAGAATGCGATGGATTTCAGTTTATTACTCTCTCACCTTTCATCGACCATCACAGGCAAATACAGTTGGGAGTTTTAATGTTTTTCCTTCAAATACAGACACTTTCTCTTAATACAATTTAGTTTTCCAAATTGTCACAATTTTCAATTTTCTATAATAATTCCCCCATTCAAACCAATAGAGTAGGATAGGGTGGAGTTTCTTCAATTTCAGTACAAGAGTCGTAAACATAAGTGATATTCGTTGAATTTGATAAATTTCAATTTTCTAATTCTCGCACTAAAACCAATAGAGTCGGATTAAGTGGTTTTTTCAGTCAATTGTTTGGCGAATTTCAGCGATATTTGACGAGTTAACATCGAATAAAATTAGTTAATCATCAAACCTCTGCAACAGACGGATGCATGAGTATTCAGCCTGGAGCCGATTCATAATTTCAGATTAATTCAAAACGTACACAATCAATGTTGAAGCTCGCAACTCAGCCGAGCTTATTATAATTAAAGGATAACTGATTAAATTGGAACAATCGTCTGAAATCTGGAATCCCTCTGAGTTCAGCAACAGTCACAATTAACACATTTTTCCAGCTGGGGAGGGGGGAGAAGCGAACCCGAAGGAATCCCAAAAATAACAGCTCCATTGTTGTTATTGTATCGAAACTTGAATCGAATAATAGAATCTCTCGTCGACCGTAATTGATTGTTTCTTATTGGTCGTATTTTCCGTGTGCGTATGTCGGATGTTTTCTTGTTCGATTGAATAAATTCGCATCAACATGTATGACACGACGTCAATGAAAAGCATTTCGTCTTTCGCCCTGTTAAACATAAGCTTCGGCAGGCGTGGGTTAAGGAAAAGTGAATCCCACACGGATTACACTTTAAGACGAACAAGGAAAATGACAAACATAAAGCTGGGGGGATTACCGGCGCTTAAATAAACCTCCAGGAGGCGTTTTAATGCCGCACATGTTATTATTAATCATTCCGATTTGATGGGAGGCACATCCTGATACGTGCACAACGACATTTTATTTCTAATTTATTCTGAGCTTTTCAGGAAAATCGTTTCTGTAGAGATCAGGAAATAAATTAAAAGCTCGCCGAGTCGCTTACCGGCAGATTCACGTTTAAACCGATTTAAAATTTCAAATTAGGTGCACCTTGACGGAAGCAGCGACGTTAGAAAATGCTATCCGATTTGATCGGTCCGAATGCGGAAATGTCAGAAAGACATGTTTGTTTTCGAAACGCATTTTTCCTGTAAAATTCGCAGTGCTTTCACGAAATCGGAAGAAAATGTAAAGAGAAGCCATTACTGGAGTCATCAGTAAGGTAGGGATTACTTCTTATAAAACGCGAATTTCGCGAAAAATGGACGAAATACTCAAAACCGGGGGGAGTAACTTCATTGTATTTAATATCGATTTTACTTTGTTCAATTTTTTTTTAAACAGCCCGCCATCAAAACCTATAAATAATGCAATAAGCTTTATGAAAAAGAAAACATCTCCGATGTATTTATCCATTACCTTTTTGTAAAAGAACGCAAAAACCTTTACGACCCAGCCGTTTCAGTAATTCAGAATTTGTTTAATAAAAATATGTAAACTTAATCCAATACAAGACGTAAGCGAGGACAAATCGATAAAATGAGTAACTGGACTGATGGAGAATAATATAGAAAAATGGAAAGCTTTTAAGAAAAGTAATTTAGAAACTTACATAAAATCTTTTTCTTATATACTATAAATGAAACCAATAGAAACTGATGGAACCAGATAAAAATTGTAATTATTTAATTCAACTATAAGGAATCTATTTTTTTTATTATGTTGTTACACCTGATAGAAACTGACAAATATTTTTGTATATAATTCCATCATCATAGTATCATAGATGTCACATTAACATAGCTTTACTAATAGAGTAAAAATACGAGAAACTAGTACAATGCCTGCTGATAAAAATGAAACCAATACCGACCAATAAAAAGGGATGCAATTTTTGACAGTAATTAATTAATTTTAACTAATAACAAATAAATTCAATTAAAATATAAAAAGAATAAAAAATGATCTATTTCTTTGAATTTAATAAGTTATTACACTAATCAGACCGATTGAAACTGATAAGTTTTTTCTGTTATTATTACAGTATCGTTGAATAGAGTTTTGCAGA
>QDEB01055581.1:0-15246 GCA_004193795.1 Asbolus verrucosus | reverse complement strand
AGTAAAATATAAACATAGAGAAACTAAGTACTTTGCAGTTATTGATTTGAAATGAATTATTTAATAACTGCACTCGACGAAAGTGGGCTTACCACTGTGTCCCGATATGCTGAGATTCTCCCCAGCATGTGAGTTGTGGAGGATACTTTTTTTCCTGACCGGTCCGATTTCTGCATGATCGGAGTTGGCGGATACTTTCCGACTCCTCGGGGACTCAAAAGCCAAATTGTCGTGACCATGGAGACCCTCCACTATGCTAACCCTGCGATTATGTGGAACTTCCAAATGGCTAGTCGGAGACGGTTCGGAAGAAACTATCGGATCTTGGTCGACTGACATGTCTGCAAAGACAAATTTTTGAATCATAACGATTTCTCCAAAACCATTAATATTACAATGACACTTCCCGAACCATCGTCAACGTCATTTCTATTGGACTGGTCAATAAATGTGAAGAAAGCACCGCGTTATGTCATTATAATGCGTTGTATAACAGACACGTACAGCATAATGGTGCTAACGTCCGTTAGCACCATTTATGGCCGCAGAAAGTGGCCATTTCGCTAGGTGCCACGTGAATCACTGATAAAATATAACATTATTTTAAACTGGCCGAAATGTTATTCGGAAAGGTCTTTGCTTAACCTCAAGGACCTCTGTTGCAATTATTGCCAATTTAATTCATACGCGATTTAATAACATACATTTCTCACGCAATTTTTAACGATACATTGTTTTAGACTGTTTTTGCATAAATCAGAAGCTCGTTACAAGCGATCATTTCCTTCGTTCCGTAAAATTACGCAGTCATTCAGTTTTAATAGTTTTATATTTTTATTCATAAGTAAATAGTTGAGATGGAAGCGGCCTGACTTTGCATTAAAATTTTAAGCGAGGGTCATTTACAGTGTGGGAGGAGGACAACGACATTTCGACGAAAATAGTTACACTTCACTTACTTATTGTGTATTGCTGACTAGCTAAATTATAAAAGTTAAAGTAGTGACGAAGAAAGAAGAGAGTACGATAAATTAAGTAAATTGGAAAAGGACCAACGTAAAAAATGTTATTATCCTTATTACCAGTTCCTTGAACAATGCACATACATTATAAAAGCCAAGCGCCCAAAATAAAATTTATGATGTGACCTCTATATCGTGGCATGCACACTATATTAACATTGAGGTTGTCTGCTTTTATTTATAAAAATTTACAGTGCTCTAACAACAACGAAATAAAAGTATAGGTCTCCAGGGAGAAATATTGTTAAATAAAAAAAAGATCTATATTTAGATTTGGAATGTTATAATACACTTGGTACATGTTCGAGCGCAACAGCATTTCAAAAAGATAAAAAAATTCGTATTAACACCCATCAAATCTAGTCAAATTTTATTGACTAGTTGAACAGTTACATTTTAATATTCAAATCTCGTCTTTTAAACTCACATAGTGAGAGCATTGTTTATTTAAATATTTATGCCTTTTTAGCCGGAAACATGCAGCAGAAAATTATTACACTTTAAAGTGTTACAGCACTATTCAACAATCAAAACAGTCAAACACCAGGTATGTTGACTTTTTATTTGTATTACAGGTCAAGGTAAATTTGCTATATAACAATAAAAAAAAACGAAAACGTTACTGAAAAAGGACGTTGAAAAATTTGATCTTTGTTAAATATTGTAAATCACACATTACGCGATTCATATGGATAATTTAACAATTTATGGTATAATGTGGACTCATAATAATGACTTGGAATGTAAACAGGTAAAATACGTGACAGCAAATGTTGTAAACAGATGTTTATAATAAATTTATTACAGGATTAAGATAGGAAAAAATCCTAACATGATATTCGGATTATACATACATTTTTTTAGCTTTTTACTCTTTTCGAATGAGAGCAAGTAATGAAAAAACTCTAAATTTGAAATGTTGTCTGTTTGGATAATATATATAATATGATAGGAATATACAACTTTTTCGAACTTAAAAAAAATGTAGAAGCTAATTCAGGAGAGTTACTGTTTGTATTGATTTAAGACAGACAGTCACACGCAGGAAAAGTTTTGTGGAAATTGATTGAACAAATTTTTAATCACTTTACATAATTAAGCACCCTGAAAGCTATTATGTGAGAGGTTAAAATTTAATTTTTCAATAAATATTTTAAGTATTATTGTTTAGAGGCGAGTAGCACAAAGGATCGACATTCAAAACTATTATCCTAGGGTAGGATTACCCTATCCTATCATTTTCCTGAAATTTTTAACATTTTATTAAATTCCAAATATCAATTCAAAACTAAAAGTATGTCAAACTAAACAGTAATTCTGATAATATCTTTTCAGACCAAATAAGTTTATTGAAAGTGACAAATCGCAAAACCAAATTGACACTTTGACAAATTTTTCTAAGCGGCATAATATATTATAATTTTCTCAAAATTTTTAAGTGTACATTCAATTTTACGCAAGAAAAGTTTAATAGATTGTTAAAAAACATTTTAGGAAAAAAAATCTAAAATATATATTGTAGCCGAATTTTTAATCAAAAACTATTATATTTTGTTTTTTATTTATTTTAATTTTCTGAATAAAGATGGACCTTTGCCTTAAACTGCAAATATTTGCATGGATATTTTCACAAATAAACGATATGTAAACAACACAATGTAATTTTTTTTTTTTTTGTTTATTTTGTCTAAGGTTTATTAAGCACAATTAATAGCTTACAAACACCATGTCTTTAAAATAAAAAATTAATAATAAAACAAAATTGTTTTTACGTTTTAGATTACGTTCTATTTCTAGTTCTAAATTTTAGGATTTTAAAATGGGATAATTTAAAAATGTTCTATTTCTTTTGGAAAATTTAAAATTATTGTCACTAATTCTTTTAAAGGTGAATAAAGTTAGTGAGCCACAGTTTTTTTCAAAATTAGATAATAGTGTTTTGTGTCTATCGTAAACGGTATTTTCATTTCAGAAAATAAAAAAAGATGTCACATTTGAATACTAACTTTATTCATTTGCTTAATTTTAAATTATTTTATTATTCCGAAAATACAGCGTTTGCGTTCTCTCTTGCAAAACAGATTCAAAGAGAGGTTACAGTTTTTTGACTATCACTGATGTCAATTTTGAAAAAACGTTTTAATTGTATAAAAATGTTGACGTCAGCATAACATTTTGTTAAAAGTAATAGTGTTTCATTTAGAACCCTGAACAAAGGCACTGGGAAAAATACAAACTCTTTTATCTGAGTAATTACTGCTTAAATAACTTTAATAAAATAATTGTCCCATGAATTAAACGAGGAAAATACAAATTTCCTCCATATAAAACATCAACATGGCCAATAAAAAACGAAATATTCTAGGACTACTTGCTTTTGAAAATAATTTTAATTTGATTGAAATGGTGCTTTAGAAAAAGTATGACATAATCCTGTCCCTTGTGGCGATGTTGTTAATAACTGGTTAAAAAGCCCATGGGGACAAAGCTTATTACTACAGTATCGTAATAATAGTAATCGCTAATTGATTATAGTTTTATGATTTCATATTTTACGTATTATGATACAAAGGTTAATCAGAAGAACATGACTTTCTCGCCTTTGGCTTCCTTTGCCTACATGAGACCTTTTTGTTTAATTAAAGATTATAAATTCTACTCGAATTTTATTCTAATTTTTATACAAGGACGTTGTCTAAAACTGCCATTTCGTTGTTTATGAAAGAATTCAATATGACCCTAATATTTACCGTCGAATGCAACTTAATAAAATAACCTAATCTCCTTAAATGGCATCGAAATAATAACAATTAAAATTTTTCTGCAATTCTTAATGTCACACACTTTTAATTTTTTATGCATTTAATGAGACTACATATTGAGAAATTGTTGAGGAAGCAATAAAATAAATTAACACAAATTCTGCGGATTTATTTGCAATTTCGAGAACAATTAATTAAGTTCATTAAGCAAGTTATTTTTACATCGAGAATATTGGGAATGTGTTTTTTGATTTCTCTTCGTGGCCGCTGAAGCATATCATGGACCATCACTTCGTGCACTTCTACACTCCCTAATTTTTATAAATAATTGTCTTGGCAAATCCATTATGAAAAATATAATTTGTAAAGAGCCACATTTCTTAAGTTAGATGTTAGATTGCCCAATCATTTGTTGTTGATTTGGATATTATACTATCCAAATACAGGTGTATTTGAGGAATTTGTTAACCAGTACTTTATTAATAACTGTAAGAAACGGAAAATTTTATTCGTAAGTACTGCTACAATAGATAATGCAATTTATCGTCAATTTTAAATCATGAGTATGTTGTGACGATACCAGCAGTGATAAACTAGATATTTTAACGTTTCTTTATGTTTTTGTTGCCGTTCTGTTGTAAATCTCTTCGCCGTGTAATTTTGGCTTGGTTGAACCGATTTTAATGAAATCTGGCCTATATACTGTGCAAATGTTATTATATCATCTTTGACACTATATTTTAAATTTTCACAAAAAGATACAGAACCGTTGAAAAATGTTTGTAATTGAGTTAATTTTTGTCAAAATGCACTCAGCTTATTAAAAAAAATTAATATTTCTGCTAGTGTAAAGGTTATGATGGGGGAAGTAAATCAAAACAATATATAACACGTAACACAATGAATTCAGGTTTTTCATTAAATGTATATCGACTCTTCGAGTAAATATTTTATTATCGCCGCCCATCGCAAGTGACTGAAGAATTCGTATATTTATCTGCTTGGTAATAATATCTAATTACTACGTGGAACTTTTATTTTTTAAGAGCAGTAACCGTGAAATATTTGTGTGCAATTATATGATTTGAATAAATTTAAATATAATAATAATAAAAAGAATTAACGATATTGACCACATTGTGCATAGTTTGTGTTTATGGAGAATCTCCTCGCATTTTGTTTTATCTTCTTTAGACCGGATTCGTTTAAATGTGTCCTCCTTCAGTCAACAAAAATAAAAAATTGCAAGGTGAGGGGACGCACTTAATTTAAATAATTACGAAACCTTACTGCAGATCTGTATAATTTTGTATCATTTTGCTGCAGTTTATGGACACTCAAAGAACCTCGCTTTTTAGGATAAATCAGTGGCGTAACAACCAAATAAATTAATTTTCAACGAAAACAACATAATTTCGTCATAATATTAATTTGCTACTAATGAGTTTAATATTGCAATAAAATTTAACAGCAGAAGCGGCAATTCTCCTTAAGTATTGATTTTAGAAGGCACAAAGAAATGATAATCTGTCTGCTTCGGTGGGTGTCGTTTATGGAATAATGACACCCTGTCTGCGTACATTTCTCGCTAATAATTATCTTCAATCGTTTTAAATTATTCTCCACAATCGCATTAAAGGATCAAGTCTCCTGATTTCCATCAAATCTAAAAATTTGAAGATAATGCCCGTATACGCACGTTCGATTCCTGCGGAGATGGAGCCCCCATGAATATTAGAAAAGCGGAAATGCATTTTGTAAGCCATTTCCGTGACTGACATGCAACTGCAACTGAGCCACCTGTTCGTGCGGCTTTAGGATTTTGCCATTTTACCCCATCGACGTTGTTGAGCAACTTTCTTAATAACATCGCGTGCCAATTACAGTGCTCTGCACTGAAATTAAGCCGAAATTACTTAATAAATCAACGAAAGAGCGTTTTTATCTGTTAAGCTTGCCTACATTTATTAAGTTCATCCAAAACAATATAATTTCGTGAGTGCATGTCGGCATGAATTTGATTTACTCACAGAATCGTCGATTTAGTGCGGGATAAGTGTGTTATCAGTAGATTATCGAACCAGTTTCGTAACGAGAGACAAGAATTTATTTAAATTAAAAGATAATGGGGGAGTGGAGCTTTTATCTGGCGTAACAATCGTGCAATTGTCAAAGTTTATTTTTATTGTTGTGACAAGCACCACTTGAGCCGTGCATTCGGCACGGTTTATTTTTAAAAAACATTTCATTAATAAATCATCGCCGCTGGAGGATAACAATTACATTAAAATTGAGAAGAATTGATCGACTTTTTCCCAACAGTTTGTTAAATATCATCAACCTCAATTTTTTCGTGGCTTTATTAGGGGGATTAGAGTTGTAAATCCTCGTCTAGGTTATAGGAAAAAATAATTAGGTTACGCGTCGAAATAACAATTGTTTATGTTTTTTTTCTCCTGACAATTTGTTGCTGGAACATTGTTTTCGTGTGAAATCAAATTAAACGACGGAGGAACGATCGGAAATCGAATAATCCTTAGCATTAGACAAGATTCATTTTAATATTTAATATAAGACAATGAAATATAACCCACTGCTTCTCGTTTGGTGATTTAAAGAGGATGCTCCCACCTATTAGCATAAGTTATGGACCTAATCGTCGAAATTAGACAACGTTTTTACGACATACTCAAAATATTACGCAAATTGACGCTAAATTGGCCGCATAAACTGATTATGATAGTCATAATAATTTGATTTGATGCCGACCGGATAAGTAAATTTCAATTAATACCTAGAATACGACAAATAAAAATTCAGACCCAAAGACTTTTGAATGTTGCCTAATTATCGCGAGAAATGATTGTTATTGTAATTAAATCGGTGTTTATTTCGAAATAAGCCCAATTTTGGTCCTGCAGCATTCCGCCGTTAGTATTTGTGCAATTTAGAACCGAAGTCTAATAATTAAAGTCGGTGATTTGATCGAAAAATGCAAAGAGTTTCCACTGATTTATTCCGAAAGCATTTTCTTGGAATTGCTGAAAATTGGTGTAATTTCTGCCGCGGGTTCGATTTTTAAAATTGCATGCGCCATTTGCAATGTATGGTGAAACCGGTTAATCGGCCACACGTGGATGAAGTGGATAAAATGAATTTACCTGGATGCCTTTAACTAATTCTCTTCATATCGACTGGAACTATTTTTAATGATATCACATGCACTTTGTAGTTGTAGGTGGTAATCCTGTCGGCACCGAAATTTCCCACAATCGTTAAAAATTTATTGTTATTGAATTTTATGACACAAGCGTGTTGTTTCCTTCCTCGGCCCTAAACGCTTTTTTTACAATTATTACAGCAATTGCACATTGGTGCCAAGTTTCACTTTTCGTATTGTTCACTGAAATGAATGGCAGGATGGCATGCGCTACCTTATATATCATAGTGGTAACGTTAACTTGCACTCACAACGAATTAGATGGATTAACCTATACGGGTTATACCTGTACTGTCGATTTGATTGTATACTGAAGCGATTACGTCACTGCTTTTGTAGCACGGCTGCAATCATTAATTGTTATTGGCATGTGTAACAGATCCTATTAGAGAGATGTGTTTGCGATTGTTAATTGAGNNGACGAATGCAAAAATTTCGGAGAGAATTCGGCAAAAAACTAGATTAATATTATTCAGGCGCCATACATTCCTCCAAGATTGATGTTGCAAAGGCGCATTGTTATGGTTTTTTATGGCCCTCTCAGACAGCTCTAATCCGTTAATCTATTATATCCATTTTTAATTGCGATTTGTTTTTAATTTATGGTCGCGATCTATCTGTCAAATTGCGCGGCTTGGATACATTTAAACGCAAATATATACGTAATGGAAAGTAGGATTCTTTTTAATTAACCGGTTTTGGCAGATTTTTTTTATTTAAATTACAACTTTCAAAAAGACTCATAAAATCGAAGTTATTTACCATTAATGCGACTAGTAGAGACAGGTCACTTATCTTAAAAGTTTAATTATTTGTTTTTAAGCTGATAAAAGAAAATTTTAATACTGATTAGAAGTGGGTCTAGGGCAAGAGTAAAAAAATATAGTGATATAACCTGAACGCTAATTATAGCAACTGTTTGACGTACTGATCGGTGTTGAAAAAAATCATCTGAATTTATACTGGATAATACAAAATGCCACAAAAATATTTACTTTTTATTGTGTTTCTTGCTAATAAAAAATTTCTGGTGATGTCCATGTGGTTCTAAGCATATAACCAGTTTTTTCTTAATTTTATTTATTGTAGATATTATTGAATCGTTAGGAGACGGATTTGCAAATGCTTGAAAAATGTTTTTTATGTTATAATGCAATTTAACACAAACTATTATAATGTAGTAAGCATAAACATAAACAGACTTTTAACTATAGTGAAAAAATGCATCTTATAATGATGTAGAATGTTATAAAATTACACTTACATTTCAGAAGCAATCATTGTAAATTAAAGACATTTCACAAGATAGTCCTTTACGATGTTCCTGCTGCATCATTCTAGCAACCTTTGCATCGTTAATAAGATTGGTTTCGCAAGTGCAACAGGATGTAGATGCAGGTGTCCCTTCTAAAATTTTTATTTAGCAACCAGTTTTTTTTGAAATTTGTTATTTCGGTATTATCTACTCATTTTTGTTTCCGGTTTAAAGATTTAAAGACCTACTTTTTTTGAAGTTTAAACAAAGGGGATACTATCTGTAAATGTCTATAAACGCGCTTTAAATGACTTTTAACCAAAGAGCATACAGAACACTGTTGTCACGATTCCTGAAAAATCAGTTCGTTAAGTGACATTTTGTTAAAAATTGTGTAATCATTTCCACAAAGAATAGTGAAGAATATCAAGAATTGTTAATTTTACCATCATGCTTTAATGTAGACCATATTTCACTTCCATACATGTGTTGGCATTAAATATTTTTGTGCCTTACTCAGCCCTTCATTATTCCTTTCGCTGCATGTACGTGTTCTTTCTTTTAGCTTGGGAATTAATACTCTATCATCAGCATTAAGCAGAATATTCTCTTCTTTTATATTCCCATTTTCAAAAGCAACACTCATTTTTCGACAAGTACTGTTTTTGTTTCCATTATAAACGCTTTTATTGTTTCCAACACAAACTCCTTCACATCATACTCTTGCAACAATTTTAACTTATTCTTTCTAGGTTCAAGCAACTCTCTCGATCATTGACCATTATTTGAAGTTCAGAGAATGCTTACATCAGTTTATCTTGTGCTTTTTTCAAAATAAAGAATTATATGATTATAACAACACAACGAAACGACACGCATAGTTTTAGGCTTAAAATTTTTGTATTTAAAAAGGAACATTGGCATTCACATTCTTCCATTCAATTTTTAACTAGTTTAGACGAGATCTAAAATTGTAATTTTTACATTGTGGGAACTTTTCGTAACTCAGTAGCGAATTTAACTTTCAAGTAAAGATATTTGTTACAGAGCATAATCTGGAATTGATCCTAAGAATCGATAAACTGAATCAGAACATTTTGAAAATCGCTTTTCGCTAATACTCGTGCGCTTAAACCAAAACCGTAATTGTTATTCCAAAAACATCTGCAACTAAATACCAAACCGAAACGATAAAATTAAACACATTTTTTTCAATTTATTTAAATAAAAGTAAGAACGTAGGAAAATCCAGGAAAATACGAAAATATTTGTGCAATTTTTAACCCAAGAAATGTATTTATCGCTGAAAATGAAGAACTTAATATATGTATAATTCTTTAAATTTTAATATACTTGGCCAGCTATTTTTTTTTCAAATAGGTCAAAAGTTAATCGAAAAAAACCTAAACCCGAAACGTAATCCAAAAAATTCAAAGTTTTAAAACTGAAACCGTACCCATTTGAAAACATTATGTAACCGAAATATATTTTTCATGAGTTCAAACCCCTTTTTTGAAATACCTGTTTTAAACGATTACAATGTGTGGATGTATGGACAGTGTTATATTTTGCTGTTCATTCGCTTAGAATTAGAAAAAATCAATGTTTTATACGTTTATCTACAATTATAGAATTCAATTGTGCTTCAGCACTTTCGATAAACTTGCAATTTTGTATTTTGCCATATGCCTTTTGCGTAATTTACTCTCTTTTATGAGATCGAAAATATTACTTTTTTTCGAAAATAGTGTAATTGTAATTATATTAATATTACATCAATAGCCAGATTGTTAAATAATAGTTTGACATTTGGTTATTTTGTTAATAAACTGAAAAATGTCAGTATTTTCAGAATTTTCAACGTTTGTGTGGAAACTATGTGTTAAGTGGTCAAGAACTTTTTGACCTTAATTTGCGTCATTTAGTTACTAATTTTTGCAGTTACGTCATCTATCGAAATAAATAGTTAATTATCGGAACACGTATAATAAATGATAAGAAAATCACTTGACAAAAGTCAGTAATTAAAATTTCCAATATTTTGAAATATAATACTTATATATGCCGTTTGCAGGATAAAATCTACAACGTCAAATAATTCGAAAAAGTAACTTAAATGGATATTGTAATCTATTACAAAAAATGCTACACATACATCGGTATTATACACATAATATTTTAATAACCTCTTGTGGTCCAATTTTAAAACAACTTTCATTATATTATTTTTGTATCATATGCGACTATACGCGATCCAATATGCCTATTTAAGCGACCGACCAACTTGAAAGGCCAAACATAATAATGCTATTCGTTATGCGTATGAGAAAGTTTGTCACTATTTAACCATATGAAGCATATAACACCTAATTCTTTAATTGGTTTATTCTTTGTGACTTAATAGCATGCGGTATTCAGCAGTTCTAAATATAAAGTAATGTTGGTGTAGTAATTTTTAAACCACGTGACTACATAGGTCTGCGTCATGATGATATTCTTTACAAATTTCCAAAAATTCCGGAATTTTTTTATTCACTTTGATTTAGCTAGAATTATTTAAATCGGTTTGTGTTTGTTATTATTTGTATCAACAAAAAAAATTCCACTATTTGCGTAATAACCGGTAAAATCCTGCAAATTTTTTATTAAATTATTCAATTTTTAAACACAAATCCAATATCGGTGATATTGGTGATAATTGAATTTTTTTGGTGATTTGCTGATGCATGAAAGTGTCCTCAAATTAATTTTCTTTTCTTTTCTGTCAATAACCACTTGTTGATAACAATCAAACAGGGCTACAGTGCCACCGCATAAAGCTGTTTATGTTGCATTTGCAGTTGAACCAATTTACTCCGACATAAAATTTGTAAAAATTTCAATGCATCACCATTAAATTCCGTTCAAACATGGTCGAAACTACAATAGAGGAGCTAATGGGAATTAGGTCGAAATATTTGTTCCAACGAGAACTTTGCTTGAGAAAAAAGCCATAAAACTTTGGTAATATATTCAGAAAATATTAGTTTATTTAGAACTTTTTTGAGCGTGACAGCAGTTAGCACTAATTTGGCGAATTTGCCCACACAAAAATGACAATAACTTTAATAAACGCTAATTGTCAACTTCGACCGTATTTACGTATTTTACTCAATATTTAAACGAACTGCATCATATGATGTCCCACCGACGAAGAAAAAATTAATTGTTATTGGCATCGGCATCGCCAGAGGATAACAGCCAGCACTTAAAACTTCTAAGTCCAAGCAAAGCTTCATCGAAAGCAATTAATGAAAAATGTAGGGCCGACTCGACTTACTTGATTTCACCCGGAAAATTCGAATTCGTGGGGGCTTCATCAGGGTTAGAGACACTTTGCAACCTAGTACTTTGGCAACCTATCACAATGCATTTCAGTCTTTTACGAGTCGCGAGCTGCGCAATATACCAAACAGATTTGTGTTGCCGACCAACTGAAACATCCTACACCCTCAGCTAAATGTAGTTGTAGTGGACAATTAATAAAAGAGTCGTTTATAACCATGTTATTCAAGTCGGAAATTCGTGTTTATATACGGCTATTTGAGGCACAAAGAAACGAGCATTTGCACGTGGCATCGATTGCAAAAGCTGTCACGTTGGCCCAAAATGATGGGAACGTTTAATCGATCGATTTTTACATCTAAATCTATTGTGGGGCCAATTTGATCAATTAGGTGGACAGTGCTAATAAGTTTTTGAATGGTTACATTAGAACAATTAGAGGAACAACGTGACCTTATTGATTTTAGTGGCATGTACGTGTAAAATTAAGTCAGGATTTTGTTCTATTGCAAAATATTTAGTCATTGTGTTAGTGTTTAAAAGGGATACTTTATTAGGATGATTGTCATAAATTGATCTGTAAATACTGTGATGTAGTCTATATTTTACAGAGTTAGTAACAAAGTCAGGTGGTGTAATAAATCAATATTAGTCCCCCCAAACTAGTTATTTTAGGTTAATTCGACCTAGTGGTTATCCAGTTAATTATGTTCCCCTGTGGTATATGGAAATCTTCCTCCCACGAGTTACTTTACATGCCCTGTATTCTACACTTTGTTGCTGCAGTAAAGTGGATAAAATATGTGTCAATGTCAAGGGAAATTATTAAATGTGTCTTATCAACACACAGAAAATTATCGTCTGCTTCGAAACCAAACTATCAGTTCAAGTAAAAATGAGCAGGGTAAACATCAACAATCATTACAAGGTGAATAAAAAGTTACAACCGTCATAATCGTATTTATTATTTAAACAATTCAGATGTCACATCGATAAAGGATGTATTCTTGTACAGTAAACATCGTATCCTTTAATGATATAAAAGTTAAAGGAATTGCCTCCATCTCATCAAAATGTGGAATCGCGAGAAAAACGCCACCCAAAAAAAAAGGAATCACATCGGTGGCGATTTTCCGAACCGAATTGTATTATAAATATGCGATAAAGAAGGATTTCTCATACTAAAGTATGTCGCAAGGCATAAAACAGACAATTTAGTATGGTTTTAAATGATACGGCAGTATAAAAATCGCATATTTACAACGTGGATTGGCTATAGAATAAAATCGGTCGGACATTAATCCCTGCGCAATAAAATTATATTGTTGATAACTGCAAACGAAATTAGTTCCTGCAAACAAACTGATTGTCTGATACATCCGGATACTGAAAAGTTATCAACAATATAAAACAACTAAAACTATCGTTGACACATTTTGATTCAGCACTTGTTTATTTATAGAAATTTACAAGGAGCACTATCGTGCCATAATATCTTGTCATAAAATTAAACAAATTCCTTAAATAGTTACACTTTGATTTGGCTTTTATTGTTTCGTAATGCAAGCTAAATTAGTACACAACTCAATTCCTGGAGTGTTAATAGAAACTCTCACCATCACAGGACCAGGAAAGGAAATGTGGTAGGTAGCATGGCGCAGAACCTATTCTGACAGTTTTTGGTACAAAATATACTCTCTAGAGCCGCTTTTCGAATGAATTTGGTCCACGCTTCGTATACTTTTTATTGAAAAAATTCCACTTCGAAATTGCCCTTTTATTGTAAACGCCATATTTTTGTTCGGCCGGACATAAAAAAGGAATGATACTAACCAGATTGGGAATATTTTTTATTGTTACGTCAATTGAATAATAAAATTCTTGGACCGTTTTACATAAGAGCATTAGATTTCATTAAGATACGCCAGATGGAAATTTATTAATATTAATAAAACTCGCGAATTCAGTTTTTCGGGATTTTAATTTATCCCTCTGCAGAGATTATAAAACCTAATTTTATGTCTCCCGTTACTTCATTATTCGCTTTTCAAGTGTAATTTACAGGATTGAATATTAAAATACTGGAATATTTGAGAACGGTATCAAAGATGGCATTCGTATTTACAAAATATGTTCTTGCTGATAATTTACAATAAGAAATTCTTCTTTTATGGATTATAACCCTTTATAAGCCTAGATTAGGTTAAAATTTATTCGGCAGCCAACTCTGATGAAATTTAAATATTTATAAAGCCAGAACCACCTACTAGCTTCTTTGTTTTCAATTAGCACTTCTTCTTAAGTAGAGTTTCTACATTATGTTCAAAATTTACACACCCGGAGTTGGAAGTTTAGGATCGTAATAATGTTTCTTGTTTTACAAACAGAAACTATAGTGAAAGTTTGATTTTCCACCCTATAACTTTACAGATTCGACTCACTTGCAAAAAAGGTTCAGTGTTTTACTATCTCCAATAAACAGAACAATGTGGCCGACTCTTATTGCTTTCAGAGCTGATTCAGGATAGCAGAATCCTGGCCCTAAATTTTGAACGAACTAAGCTGCCTCATTTATGAAGTTTTTTCTTCTCCTTTAAATTTTTCTGCCAAAGATGTTGATATTCACTGATTACAATTTTAGGAAAAAAAATTGTAATTTCATGACTTAACTCCAGTTAGAATAATTGTTCAACTCATTTAATCGAAAGCATGGAAAGCATGAAATTCCGGCAGTTCATGATGAGATGAGAATGTCGTAGTTCCTTTTACCGTAGAATTTAGATATTCATTTTGTGTCTATTAGTAGGATTTGTATAAAATGCACGCTTCCACGCTTCCTTTACTGTAAAATGAAATGTTTCAAGCCAAAAGGATTCACGATTTCCCTTTGCCATAAATTATTACAATTACCCGTAATACTTAGGTATACTTGTAATTGAAGCAATGCTATTTAAATGATTTCATTTCAAAAATAGGTGTCTTTTGTGGTTATTTCAAAATAAAATCGTAGTTTCAAGTGAGAACAGTGACGGTGGCGATATTCAAGTACTCAGACAAGGCAAAACATGGCAAGTCTTAATTATAGGACGTCAAAAGTATTTATGTATGTGGATGATAAAATTTGTCACGAATTCTAGTGATTCTAATTTTTAACTAATGCTATAATAAGTCGAAAATGCGGTATAATATTTTTTGAATAGACTTCTTTAAGCAGTTGCAACTTCCAAAATGTATGCTAAAGTATATTATATAATAAAATATAAGGAATATTTTTGACAGTTCTTTTTGGATGCATTTAAATGAAAAGTGTTAAACTCGGTTTTTGATTTATTTAGCTTTCATGATTTTGATTTTAAAAAATAAATTTTGATTTTAGCAAAAATAAAACAAATAAATATCTGTCAAAATTATCTATAGTTATAAGAAGAATATCTAATAAAAATGTCAAAAAAATTAACAAGATTTTACTTGACAAAGAAAAATTGAAATGTAGAACTGTGGAGGTTTTAAAACCATAAAATTTTGTGTGTTGCTCAACATTGTTAAATAAACATTAAAAACGGTAGAATTTGGGACGATTTTAGTCATCCACTCAGTATACCGCATGATTCTAAAATCTGTATTACCTCTGCATTTTTCTATATTTATTAATAAAATTAAATA
>QDEB01055543.1:1039-17732 GCA_004193795.1 Asbolus verrucosus | reverse complement strand
TCTGCGTTGCTGTTTTAGTACTTTAGTCGAACTTCTATCGTGTAGCGTTCTTTGTTGGACAATGTGAAGTTATATTTGGGAAAATAACCGACAGTGTTACTAACTAGAATGTTCTCTTTTTACATAAAATTACATACATTAAGTGCAGATTCTGCACCCAGATTAAATAAATAGATGGGACATCGGTACTTCTAGAGGTACGTCAGTTTCAAAGATCCACCGAGTTTAAAGAACCACACGCTCTGACTTCCAGTTGAATGTTTGATCATTTTTGTATCTGAGTTAGCCAATTCTGGATAGCAAATGCTATAGAAAGATTGAGAAATACGAAGGCGCTTGGTATAGATGGAGTAACGAGTAAAATGACAGTAGAATAAAAACAAATTAATAAAAATGTATTTTTCTTATGTAAAATAATTGAAACAATTGAAATTTCTTGATGAAAGAAATTATTATTGTAAAAGCATGTAAATTTTAATTCGGTGCAGCAATCAATATCAGCCCCCACTCGTGGTGTGTGCAATTGTGAATAATCGAGTTTCACAGGTCTAAAATTACGTGATTCTCTTACAGATCGTTCTCAATTTCAACATAATCTCCCCCTATATAAAATGCCTCACTGTCTTAAAGGTATTAGATATTTCCAGATCTCAATTAAACTAGGCAGACCCTTCCGAAAGCTGTCACGTGTTTGATTTTCTAAATTAGGAACCGCAAGAATGTCCCGACATCGTCTGTGATCACAGAGGGTAATTTGTTCAAATAATAAGGATTGTGTGTGGAGGCTCTCTGTGACGTTCTTTGAAAGCAACGTCAAAACAATATCAGCTTGGATGAATAATTTAACAGCATTATCTAACAGTAATGAACTCCATTATGTCGGTATTATGCTAATTTTGCCCTTTCGACGAAACACAGACACTGTCGCCAATCATAAAATAAAAAGGAAACACTTTTTTATAACGGCGGAACTGATGTTCTGACCTTACGAATATTCTTTTATGATACCTACGGCGATGAAAACTTTTTTATTGTCTCCAGACGCTGATTATACTTATACGGCGTCTGCATGTCTCTGCTCAAGTAAAAATAAATCTTATAAAAGGCACGGAGTTATTGAACCTTCTTGTTTGCTCAGCTTTTTAAACTTTCTCGGTGCATTGTGCATCCGATAGTAAACATATTAATCTTCCTTGATGTTTATTTTAATTTACGTTTTAATTAAATTTACGGGAAAGTATGAACAAACTAACAGCTTTCAGCGATACTGATGAAAGATGAAACTCTGAAAATTTCTTTTTTGACACAGTTTAATTTTTAGAAGCAAATGGACGTATTTACAATTTCTTTAATCTTTTACAACATTATCGAATATTTCAAAAATTAGTCTGGGTGTTGGGAATTATTCCGCTTAAATGTAATTATTAAAGTTTGAAACGGAATTTGTAAATTTTCTGTGTAAACATGTTTAACTGTTAAGAGTTAAATACTACCTCTTCATGTTTCTGTTTTATGTGAACCTGCTGAGGTCTAAATAGACCCAGCCAATTAAACCTCTTGCTTATTTTCGTTTCTTGCGCGATATGGAAATCTATAGAAACTTTATGAGCCACCTTGTATATTTGAAGATAATTTTAGAACATGCATTAACATTCTTGTGTTCCACTCATATCACATTTTTCAAATCTTCAGTCATTTTTATAGATATTATTATAACTTAGAAAGGTTAATAACACAATTTTCATCAATTTTGACTTTAAAAAACTATTAACGTCGATTGAAATTAGAACAAGGGAATCAGCTTTAAGCAAAAAATTCTTTCGGAGAACATCCGACGATTTTGTGTACTTTAGTTAATTAAATCAAATAACAAACATATCAAGATGAGTGATCACCGTCTCTCATTAAAGAAAAAACGGAATTTAATTAAATTCACATTTTATAAAATCGGACTGAAGTTAACTTTCAGTTCATTGATTCCATTCGTGTTTATTTAGCGACATTTTGATTAACTCATTATTTACAATTGACGATGTTTGGGTAATCTCGAAATTAACGTTTAATTTTCAGTTTGAATCAGCGTAAATAATGCATCATTTGTAGCTTGGCTAAGTTTGGAAGTTTCCTAAGTAGGATGTTTATGGAAGTTGTGGTTCGAAGCGATATCAAAAATGTGACGAACCATTACCCGTCTTAATGGCAACTGATGATGACAAGACGTCAGCAATGTTCTGAAGTAGATAAGGAGTCCTTTTAAAAGCTTCAGTCGCTCGAGAGCTTAACCTAGAACGCGATTGATGTAGCAATCGTATGATTGGAATTAATCACTGAAATCCAACGTAAAACGAAATTGTATCCAGTTTCATTTTAAAATTTGCCTTCTGATTTATCTTTGGTCTGGTTCTGGATCAGATTCAATAAGAACTCCAATACTTTTTTATATGAAACCCATAAACTTCCATGAAATAAATGGCCGACCCTTGTTCAATACACTTGTGACAAATCACTTGCAGGTCTGGAGGGCATCAAATTTTAATAAAGGATTTAGCAGAGGTTTAACTGTTTGGCCCTGG
This sequence comes from Asbolus verrucosus, assembly GCA_004193795.1. Lineage (NCBI taxonomy): Eukaryota > Metazoa > Arthropoda > Insecta > Coleoptera > Tenebrionidae > Asbolus > Asbolus verrucosus. The sequence goes on along the minus strand of QDEB01055543.1, from coordinate 15,159 downwards.
GGAAAAGGAGTTTGGGACATGCGACGATTTTCAAACTTTGGAAATCGGGTCGCGGATATTGCGGCGTAAATTAACGATTACTCGATTCGTGGAATAATTGATATGGACGAGGTCCTAAAAACCCAGTTGGAGTCCCAAAATCCCAATTTTTCACAATTAACTGCTAACGAAAAAAGTATCAGCACTGCGAACAAGTCACCAGCTTTTGGCATTTTTTGAAAATAATTTGTTGCTATTTATCGAGTCGTTATGTTTTTGTTATTTGATTACGTTTGCTCCCGGCGTGGATAATAAAGTTAATCCATGCAGTTATTTACTCACTTAAAAATGTTTGTTATTGCTTCGTGTTCAAAAAATTCACATTGTTATTAGTTTACTGCAACATAAAAAGAAAAAATCATTCAAATGTATTCTGTGTTTTAGTAAAAAATATTTCATTCATGCATGAATATTTCAATTCTCATTTCTGCATGTTTCCTATAACAGCCTTTATGCACTTCATTCACACTTCCGAAACATATTTTCCTTACTCTCAAAATTATTCCTCAGTTTTATATCAATTCATATCTGTTTTTTTTTTTCATATTTAGTTTCTGCAATCTCGAAGTGGTTTACATCACTTTTTAAGAAAACAATAAGTAGTGAGATAAAAATTGTATTGTTAAATTGTCGTAATATTTCTTAACATAGAAATCACCCTTATGAGGTTAATAGAGGAGGAAATCGTATTTTATGTCTTTGAGTAAATTTTTTAAGGTTATAAGTAAACGTTTCAACATTTAAAAGCGGATAAAAACATCGTTATTTTGAAGTTTATCATCTCTTTAAATTACGAAATAACTTTTTCAGCGAAAATTTCTAAAACATTCACTGCGAAAAAAAGGTTTTGCAAAAAAAATTGATATCACTGAAGTATATATTTTAATTCTAAAGCCATCTATTAAAAAGCCGTTAAGCAATTTGGGAACACTCTACCTTATTACCGCCGAAAGGTTTTAGACCCAGCAGAAGAGCTAAACGTACATTTCCTGTCACTTTCAACCTATCGAGTAATTTTCTAACCGTCCCTTATTCGAGGATAATTATCAAAGGAGGATAATAAAATATGATGGATGGCGTGCGAAACGAAAGAGATTTAGGAAATTTCAGTCTTATCGGCAAAATATGCAATTCGAGCCCAAACGTGACGTCACGCATGTAACAGACTGCTTTTTACTACTTTTACTGTATCGAAAAACTAGCAAATGATGGAGCTCCTCTATTAAAAAAAACTTTTTAACGTTATTAAGTTCATAAATCATAAAACGTTGGCGATGTTACATTGTTTCTGAAACGCTTCAGGTGCTTTTAATGTTTGGCGAGTTTTATTAAAGCGCACAATGTTCAATATGCAAAAAATTAATTGGGCCGGAGTGAACGTACAGTTTTTATGACAGATGCAAAAACAGTGTCAAATTATTTCACTTCAGTCGATAAGGGTAGAATAAATTGTGTTGTAACACTGCTGATTACTAGAAAAAGCATTCAGCAGGTGTCGATCAGATATCATAGGGTTTGAACATATAAAAATTTCCAAAGGACATCAAAGAAACGTTTTTCAGTGACAGTATCGTGTTCACCTGTTCACAGCCGTGAAGAATATTTGGTAACTTCATTATTCGTTTGACGAGGGAGGTTGATTACAACGATCAAAGCGATTTCATTTCAATGATGTTTATGGAGACGGAATTCATAATGAATTTTTGATAGGATTATTTCGAAATGAATCGGAACGCGACTTTTAATCTGTTTTGTGAATGCATCGATTATTTTGTTACTTTTATGATGAAGAAATTCATCGAAAAAGTAGGGAGGGCCATTACGTGTGCTACGTTCAATTACGAAATAACTGCCATAATGTTTTTATTGTGTCGTAAAGTATAAACATAAAAATTACCGTTCTCGTAAAAATCTTCGATTTATTAGCGCCTTTACTTATTCTACCCCCTGAGAGAAGACATAAAAATTTTGCATATTTATGATTGTTTAATGTTTTATGATAAAACCCAGAGGTAAATGATTTAGACGCTATAATGCAACGAAAATGAAAACACTGATTTAATGGAGGTCATTATCTAGTAATTATTAGAGCGTAAATAATTCATAACTCCCCTTTTGTGATAGCTGAGTTGATAACTGTGCGATTTTGCGTCAAATTAGCATGTTCAAGTCATTGCTACATGTTGTTGAATAATAAGCCTAGCTAAATTGGCATGCATTAATTAATTAGCATGAAAGATGGGTTAAGTAGGTACATAATAATAACATTATTGCGCATCAAAAGGCTTTATTCCAAATAATGGGTATTATATTTTTTATGTGAATATTTTGAAGTGGGAATTATAATTACTAATTTAGGAGATAACACTGCTGACAGTTCCATTCATGAAAATTTTAGTACAGAGTGTAAAAATATGCTATATTTTGGACTAGTAAAAACTAGACCTACAAATGTCATTTAAATACTAAAATTAGAATATATTATGCAGCCACGATTCAAAATTATGGACGTCATAATCCTGTTTCCTTGTTTTTAATAATTAATTAATTATTATACTACTGTACTTATTCTAAATTATAAATAAGTATCAGTATGACTACATTCTTAGGGATACAAAATTCAATCTACGGAATCTTAAGAAGTCCTTAATTTTAATTAGATTCAGTGTTGTTATGTTTATTGACTGAATATATTGCAATGTTATACATCCACTGAGAGTTTGTCGACACTTCCATTTTAAGTACGTAAATGCATGTTTGAATATTGAATGCTCATTACGTGAATTCAGCTGCATATAGGTTCGTACAAACATAATGCATTGAGAGTATGCTGTATCAGAGAATATTACAAAATTAATAAATTTGCATTTCCTAAAATGATATTTTTATTAGTTATTTTAAGGACATCTGATGTTGCAACAATTTTAATATCAAATTTATGTTAAATTGTGTCTAATAGACTATGCAAATAAGTAAACAAAAGAACACTTCACTATGAATCACAATGAATAAAAATTCAAAAAGCCTTAATTATTGATCTGTTTTTTTTTTGTTAACACTTTTTTTTTAATAAATAAAATTAAATAGCGAGGTTTATACCACAAAAAACAAAAATTGAGAAAATTAAAAACAACCCAAGTATTGAAGCATTTGACAGCATCGTTGATTAAAAATGATTTGTTTCAATTAAAAAAGAAAAAAAAAACACATAATCTCTTATCCACAGATCATTTTCAGTAAATAGTAATTTTACAATTGGGGAAGTTTTTTATTTTGTTACTAAACGTAAATTAACAAGCTGTACACCAAGCGAGTCTGCTGTGATAAAATTACTTAGAGAAAAAAGAAAAATCTTGTTTTTCACTTAGTTTCTTTTTTTACATTTTACATTTTTAACATCTTTAAAATAATTTCAGCAACAAAATAAGCCTCAAATAAAATCAAAAAACACGAAAGGTAAGTATAATCGATTAATTTTCTCATGTCTTCGCTAATTTTTGTTGTATAATAAAAAAATTTAATTTTGAAGACAGAAGTTCCTTTTCTAATTATCCGTTAAAATCACCGCTTTGGCTTCAACATTTTTTTGAGAGAAGTTTTTACAAAATGTTTCCAAAAATGGTGCTAAATTATTTCCTGAAGTTTGGTTACATAATTTTGCAAAACGCCTTGTTTTAACAAACAGAAAAGTGGAAATATCTTTCGAAAATGGTAATCTAAAAATGTTAAATAAACTGAATTTACTTTAAGAAATATATGCCACTCTAACAACTATGTTAAGTGATAGAAAGGTTCTATCAAATAAAAACTGAAAGATCATTCGTTTAAAAGTGGTCAGGAGTTATCTGTCATATTATAGGAATTTGATATTCACAAAAGTGTCAGAACTATCTGTATTAAATCATAACTTTTCCTTTATTTGATCCTGAAATATCAAATATCTATATAAAGTGAAATCAAAGGAAATGATACGCAATTTCTCCAAAGTAAATCTATTTCATGTAAAGTGGAGTTTATTAAAATTAAATCTGAAGGATGAGAAATACGAGTAATGTGACGCATTGGTTCAACTTCGTTATACCGGGTCATTATAAATGTTTGTAGTCAAAGGCGGCTGTGAATTGTTTAGAAAATATTACCGCTCTGTTAATAATTATCAATTTTTATTAAAAAATTTTAATTTTATGGAAAAGTATTTTTGACTGTTGGCTGCAATGGTTACTAATTGTTACTAGCGCAAGATTAAACTACATGTATTCACTTACTTCGCTACTTACTTCATTACAATGTTACAAACAATCTGTCTTTTAAGTAATATGTACCATTTTGATTAAGTAAATAATTTAAAGAATATTTGTTTACATAACCTTCAATCCAATATGATGATTGTATTCTTATATGTCAAAAATAAACAATCCGAATCATTATGATTATACAGCGGCAACAAGACTAAAATTCAAGTTTTTGAATTTAGACCGGAAGAGGATTCTTGAATAATTCTACGAATTAAATTCAAATATTTATGTTTATGTTCACAAAATCAGAACTTTTCCATCCCTGAAACAACATTCTTCTCATTAATTCGAAGACGCTCGCGCTATCATTACATGGTCGCTTGACCTCAATGCTATCTTAGAAATTGCTTTGAGAAAAATAAAAGGAAACGTTTTATTCCCAGCAGTCGACATCGAAACCTTCCCGACGAAGTACACTCAACTGCGTCCATCTAAAGTAGGCAGTCCGGTTTGATACTGCAAACGTGGGTCGAACAATTCCACTCCGTGTAGCCGTGAGGGATTTGTCAAAGCTTTAAAAGGTAAAGCAAATTTCGCAGTTTGTTTAGGATATGTATGAAAACCCAATCTCCAATGTCCAATGTTATTATTTTAAGGACGAGACAGTTTATTTGGATAACACACATGCATAACCATCGATGAAAGAAACAATACCACAACAACCTTCCGGTTAGTCTTAACCTAAAAACTAATTGACATCATAATCCGACGAACAAAAATATCTGCAAAGTTTCAACGAGTTTAACTTGACCCAATTAAAAGTGATGAAAAGCCTCATCGACGGGAAGAAATTTTTTACCTTCAGTTAATCCGGCAATGATCGCAGTTTCCAATAATTGTGCAGCTGGAGTTCTTCAGTCGCATATTGCACTCCAAACTTTAATGGGCTGCTCAAGTTTGTTCGGGTGTGAAGAGTAAAACGGCTTAAATATGACTTCTCTTCCTTGAGCAATTACAGCTCTCGAGGAACATATTATTAATAACATTGTAGCAGGTGTCTTGGAAATTGGAGGATTATTTCTTTGTTTGTTCGTTCTGCATTGGACATCGACATTTCTCTAATTAGTTGCCGCGGTTACAATTTACCTTCTGACTCCCTACACTCTATAAAGATTGCCGAGCCTTGGCACGCAACTTCTCTCTGATTTATGGCAAACTCTGCACTTTAATTAAATGTCTGCTAAGGTCAACTAAATTGGAATACACTTATTGGATTTTCTGACGCAAATGGACGTTGGACCGAATAAATCCACATTATTACCAACACACAGAACAACTGATCTGGTGTAATGAAAGAACGGATTTTAAACGCACATGTTCCAGAGATTTGTTTTTTACAGCCTGCACTGCTCTAGGATGCAAACAGAATTTCTCACTTTACATATTTGTGAAGTTTTATTTGCAAAAATCGATATATTATTATATTATATGTACGTCGGTGTGCGTCAACGATATGTTCTTTTTGAATGTTTTGGAAACTAATCCAAAATTGTAGACGGTTGGTTGCATAATTACAAGTTGGAATAAATTATCTGTACAGAACAACAGCTTCCCAAGAGATAAGTTTATTCCTTATTATGCAGACAGTGTAAGATTCGCTTTGTAATACTGGATGCTTCCCGAATATTCTTCATTAATTATAAACGTCAAGGTATGAGAGACCCATCAAGCAAATTTCAAACCCTTTCAGCCATTAGATGATTATCACGTTTTTCAATCTCTTAATGCAACATTTCTAATTAATTTTAGCTGTGATTTCTACTTTCTTTTTATCTTTGTTTTAATTACAGCGAGTATCTAAGAACAGAACAATATAAAGAAAAACATTTTTTTCCCAAATGGTTTCTGATAGTGGGAGAAATTAAAATAGGAGCGATGTTTTAACTGAAGTCGGTATACTTTTCGCTTCTGTTTTAGCATCACTTTTCATGGACGCGCAGAAAACGGAAAGATGTTCGAATTACAGGAACCATAAACTATAGGGTGGAAAATGATACAGATATCTAATAAAATACATACATTGTAAAGGTTTACCCTTCGTGAATTAATTTAGTGAAATCTGTAAAGCTGATGGTAGTATTCAATTTAGAGCATCGCTATCTAATACCAACCAATCTAAAACTATTTGCAATATAATTCGAGTTTCAGCAGTGATCTAATTGATATTAGTTGTGTAAAACGTGCTTGCCTAATACGTAACCGTATACAGAATTCAGGAGTTTAATTCAGGTTCTCACGTAGCCTTAATAGATTATTTATCATTGCAAGTCCTAATTTAGAGATCGAGATTCAAGCTGCCACACGACCAGCTATCCAAGTTCTTGTGTTGCATACATTATTAAGGGTACGTTTTCACGCTTACGTCATCTGTAACACAAAATTCATTCTTCATAAAAATGCACTTTGAAGGAAACTTATTTTTGGGTGATATTCGACTTCTCTGCGTTATGAAAGCTACAGCGTGAGCGCCTCTTGGAAAATTGAGCCTTATTAAGCTCACTTCTCGCACAACTTCAAAACCAGACGCGATTGTCAGTCAAGTCTAAAAGTCTGGATTTGTATGCTGCTACCATTATTTTCTTGTTATCCTCTCTATAACGACCATGTTTCGTCAAGCGAATACGAGATATTATTATAAAATAACGACGGAAGTTGTACCATCAAACGTTACAGGAAGAAAAATTGATTGACAAATAAAAGTAAACATGAAAATAAAGTTAGGTGACGGTGAATTTAAAAACTTTTCCAAAACGGTCCATATCAGATCTGACAGCGAGTTTTAGACAGTGATGTAGGTGCATAAAAAATGCATTGGACGAATGTAAATAAAGCACGAAAGTTTGAATTTACGTTAACGTACGAGATAGTCCCATAATTCCATGTCAAAACTTGTAGCTTTACTTGGAACTTGTAGTAAACTACGACAGGTGTACATAAACCCAAATGTCACGCATCTCAACCCTTCATCCAACGATTTGATCCACTCTTGATCCTTGATTAAAAAAATGCAATTTTAAACAGCAGAGATGACAGAATACAATCATGTTGCTCCTCCCTTTAATGAGGACATTTTTATAATTGTTTTCTTTGCAATCTGTCTCTGAAAGTTATTAACTAAAAGTACAAACAAAATTTGATCATGGTATTGCACATGCTTTCATCTAAGAAGTTATATTGCTGTTATGAACAAAGTTAATATTATTCAGGAACCTTCTCTTTTGAACGAACATTATTAAATATTTCATTTCCAATTACTGGCAGATGGAAATATTTACTTAAAAGCCTTTGCCACAAAACGGCGAATTAAATCAAAAGATTTAAGCAATAATTACATCAAACAGCGTGTTCGCCACTTATTTTGAGCCTTTTGTTACTTTTTTGCTTCAATTTGTGTTTAAATTGATGCTGTCTAAACATAATTTTTGTTTTGGTCATTTTCTCAGTAACCAAAGTTCGTCGGAGTCTGTACTCGACGACGCAGTAATTGGCTTCTTGGTCAGTTTGACTTCTTCTTCGTAAAAAAATCATAACAAATCCATTAGATAGCTCTCAAAGTTCCAACGTAACTTTATTATGGAAATTAAATTATCTGTTTGCCTTTTGATGTAATGACCCCTTTAAATGTCCAAATTCTCCAAACTTTACGAGTGGAGACGTCGACTTTAATTAAAACGAGTCAGGTATTTCACTTTGAAAGGATTTTCCAATGAACTGTCATGTAAGGTATCTTCTGACAGAAATTGTTTGAAACCCCATAAAACAATTACAGTTTCACTTCTAATGAGGAATAAACCTGCATGACAAATTTATCTTTTGTCATTTTGTTATTAATTTCAACATACTTAATATTTTTTTTACAGTTTGAAATAAATTCAGTAAATTGTTTATGAAATTTTCAGTTTTCTCATATTTTTCGACTTTTATTTAAATGACATGACGTTAAGTTACGTGAATCCACTGAGCTCAGAATTTTCATGTAAGAGGGATGAATAATTCTGTATTCGTTTTGAGTCTGAGATGATACAACGAATAACTAAGAATACAACGTTAAATGTGCAATAAAATCCAAACCTTCTTTAAAATAAAAATGAATGTGCGCTGCATGTCTGAAATTTAATCTAGTGAAATACAAATCTGAAGTCGTGTTCAGTCACGCTACCGTAATTTGTTGCAGGAAACTATAAACTGTGGCTTCATGAAGATATTGTTCGGATATGTGCCTACTTAAACGAATTAGCTTCTCCAACATTTGGTGTATTACTAACGCTAACAGCGAAATTGGACGTTTTAAAAAATGTCAATTTCGTTCCAGTGGTCGAGATCATTTGGCGAGATTGAAACGATAATTAAAACGTTTGAATACTTTGATTTTAAGAGTGTCGGCAATAAAGTTGATATTTCGAAGGAAAATATGCCAATTTCATGGCCAATTTCGTTGAATGCTAGTCAGAAAATCTCAACGAGAGAAGTTAATGGCTGAAATTCAGACAATATGGAGCTAAATAAGTTAAATTGAGTGTGTCGAACGTGAAGGGAGAACTGACTGAACTAAGTACTTTCTTTAATAGTCAATTAAGCATCTTTCAAATTTATGAAAGATCTAGCGGCTCCTGCCGTATTTCTATTTCTTCTCGAAAGAGCAATTACAACATTTCTAAATCAAGGTGAATGAAGATGTAAATTATCCATATGATAATGATAATTTAAAAAAATACAAATTTAATTTGATTCATATTTTATTTAGTTTTTTACCAACTTCATTTACAGATATTTTAAGTATTACATCCAAAAGCAAACAAATCGAAATAACAAATCCATTAGGAAGCACTGAAATGCTAAATGGAACGAAAATATAATAGGAGGCTTAGATTCAAAAGAACATTTTCATGGAAAATAATTTTAAGCTTTTTCGAGAGTTCTATCGAATATGTTCCAATAATCGCGAAGTAATTGTGAATCTTATGCAGTAGGTTACAATGTGGGTTAAAACTCGCAAAATAATGTTATTTTTGATGCAACAGTTGAGATATAAGATTTCCGACGATCGGAAAGCAAGCAGAAGTAGGGATGACAGTTGAAATAAGTAAAAAAATTGGGAAGAAAGAACAAAAAACAAAAAAAGCAGAGTTACTTGTTCGAAATGGATATTTGCAGTAAATATAACTGAACGTAGCTATCGCTAGAGAAAATGAGAACTGACTGGGAAAAGCTTTATATAGAGAGTGTTTCTTGTCATCGGAACGCTGATGTACTTAATATTGGATTTTAAAGATAAAATAATAATCTTTTTTTTTGTGGAAATTCCTAAGTATACGTTGTAGCGTAATAAAAATTTTAAACAAATTACAGATACATTTAAGTATCACGTCTCTCATCATTAAACGTATTCAGTGACTCGAAAATATTCGACGTTAGCGAAAACAAGAATTGTTAAAAGTTGAGAATAAAATGTAGGTCATCCCTGTTGTTGATAGGGGAAATAAAATAACCATTTAAAATAGAAAATTTAATTAAACAAATTTAAATCTGACAATTTTGTAATGTTTAGAAAGCAGTTCGTTATTTCCATTTCACATTAATAAGCAGTACAAAGAAAAAGTTGGTTTGACGTATTAATTTCTTGTTTTAAAATGCAATAGCACACCAAAAGGTGAGCTTTTGTAGTAAAAGCAAAGCTAAATAAGGTTAAATCAAAAGGAATGTGGAAAGTTTGCAACTATATTCGCATCCATTAAAAAACTTCACAAGAGAAATAATCGGGATCGATTTCCTTGATGTTCCTGTAATTGAGTTGCTATAAAAAACCAAGTAAGTCTGCCATATTAACAAGAAAATCAGTAGTCAGAAAGGCCGATAATTGGGTTTCAGCTCTCAGAGAAGGCCTCTGTATTAGTCAACATGCTCGAAAGACACCCACCGTAAATTATTTTTCAAGCAGCTGCGAGCATCATCTTTCACTACAATAATTAATTAGTTGCTTCTCGAATAAAATTAATAAATGGCCTGTTTGCGCCGAGGGATCAAAGATAAACAGCTCTTAATCACAGTAATTCCGGGTAGATTGCGTCGTCAAATGTGATATTTTAAATTCTGAAACGAAACTTTTACCCTCATTTATTTTATCTTTTTCATTCCAGAAGATGTTGCATCGAAGTACCTCGTCGCGACGCAGGAGGGCGTCCAGAAGTACGGCGTCCTCCCCGCAAACACGGCCCTCCAGATCGGCAGGAACGAGTCCAGGTCGGAGGGCTAGCATCGCTGTGTCTCCAGTGGATAGCGAAAGGGCTGCGAGGGCCAACACTCTGGCACCCGAGAAAAACCGCAGCCCCCGCCACAGCATAATTCCGGATATAGCTTTAGACACGCAGTCCTTCCGAGAGGCGCCGGAGCAGAACAGCTTACGAAGTCCTAGACACAGCTTAGCGCCGGAAGTCCTAAGTCCTAGGAACAGTCTGGTTCCTGATGCGGCCTGTCTGAGAAGTCCTAGACACAGTTTAGTGCCAAATGACACTTACTCGCGTAGTCCTCGTAATAGTTTAATCCCAGATTCGGCCTTAAGTCCACGGAATAGTTTAGTACCGGACACTTTCAATCGGAGTCCTCGAAACAGTTTAGTCCCTGAAATTAATAAGAGTGGTAGAAATAGTTTAGTACCCGACTCCAGTCGCAGCCCGCGACACAGTTTGGTACCTGACAATAACGCCTACGGTTCCAGACTCAATTTGGCACCGGAGTACAATCGAAGTCCACGAAATAGTCTCGTTCCTGAGTCGAGTAGAACCCCTAGAGCGAGTCTGACCCCGTCTGAATCTACCATTTGGGCTAGCACGCAGGAAGAACCGAACAGAAGTCCACGTCACAGCATAGCTCCCGATGGTAACCGCAGTCCTAGAGGTAGCATAGCTCCGGAGAATTTATGCATGAAGACGAGTCCGAGGGGGAGCATTACAGGGGAGTATATGGGGGACAGAAGTCCGAGAGGTAGTATTGGACCGGAAACCAGCAGCGAGAGGAGTCCTAGAGGCAGCATAGCCAGGAGCACTTTAAACGCTGATGAGTGTGGACGCAGTCCCAGAGGAAGTCTTACGTTGACTTTCCAAGAGCCGCTTGCTAATGAACGTCGTTTAAGTGCCGACAATCCTTCCGGTGAGTTGTCACAAACACAGAGATTCATTAAAATAGGTGAAGGGTCTGTTCTGTACATACTTTGATGTTAGAGCTCTTAAAATTAAACAAATATGTGTGTTTCTGGTTACATGTTAAATTTGATGCCCCCCATAAAATTAATGGATTTCTATCAAAATATATATGATAACTGGAAACGACAAATTTGATGACACTCCATAATTTCCGAATATGTCAAAAATTTTATATCCAGGAGCTTTACGAGCAATTTCTAAATAGGAAATCTCATTTCCTGCCCTCCACATCGTTTTTAAAACGCAAAATGAGAGCGGTTATGATAATCTTACAAAGATGTAAAAGCGAATGACTGATATTAAATCACAACATCTGTAATAAACAAGGACGGAAACGAGATGGTTAAGATCTCATAAAAACAAAACTATTAGCCCTTTAGGAACCTCTCAATATAACCATTTCGGAACAAACACACTTATACTGCCAAAGATAAGGTATATCCTCCCTTCTGTACAAAATTTATGGATCCCTAAGGATAGAGCAAAATTGATAAAAGTATAGATTATGGAAACGGTGAACTTAAAGGTGGTAGACACATACTTAGTTTAAAGCAGTAACATATTTTTCCACCCCTGGTTCGTAAATTTTCCAACCGAAGTAAATGGCCTGCGAGATTGTATTTTTTCACCAAATGAAAGAGGAATTTGAACAATGAGAAAACTGGCATTTCGCCAAAGCAGCAATAAATAATTATGTTTATTTTTGACTTTTTCGCTATAAAACTTTTTAGGTCGTTGGGACTTTCTTTGCCCCAGTTTTCTGTAACTTTTAATTGAAACCATCATGTTGGCAAATGTTAACCCTTGTCAACCGCAAGAATTCACAATGGCGTGTCAAATACACATTCTTCGCTGAAACAACGAAGTATGATATTAATTTTTAACATAAGGGAAACTTCTATCAAGTTTTGTGTGCGATCGTTTCACATTGTATTTGGCTCGTTTAACTGCGCAGTCATACTTAAATTTTATTAGGCTACCCTCGTTAAAAGTCTGGCTTTTAGCAGTTACAATTAAACTTCTAATTCCCCCACGGTCTTAAATCGCAACACAAGAGTGGTCACTATTTTTTGAAAGTCTGTTTTTGATACGTTTCTGTGTGATTACTTCGTTTAGCAAAATCGGGTGAAATGTAATCAAATTAATTCGCCCGGGAGATTTTTTTTCGCGCTACATTAAAAAATGTCCGGAGCTTTGACTGTCACGCTGTAATTAAGAGTTTTAGCTGATTAAAAATAAAGGAGTCGTTAAAATGTCGCGTGGAAATTCAAGTGTCGTTGATCTCGCTGTTCGTGTTGGTGTACATGGCCGGGAAAATAATGAATAATGCAGATCCGTCTCCGGAGACGTTCCAATAGAAATGGTAATGCACCGAACATGGAATTCGCATAGATTAAAGTCACTATCAGTGTCAATTTTATTTCCAGGATCGAGAAGCGGGGGTCGCAGTACATCACCCTACAGGTCTGCATCGAGGGGTGCAGTCAACGTGGCGTACAGCGGCAATTCGGGTTTCTCAGAGAGCGGATCGAGAAGAGCCAGCAGCTCTGTTAGTCAGGTAAAGTAAGAGCAATTTTGCGAACGCTTCACTGCTTTCCGTGCATTTTCTATTATGACTCTCATGGGTATAGGTGAAATGAAAACATTTTCCAAGCGACCATTAGTCTTAAAGGGGCTGCGCACAATGAAAAAAAATTTTTTCAAACGTTTAACAAATCTTGGTTTTTAATTTTTGTTTGATATTTTTTACATGAAATTTCAATTATTTTCTAGGTGTATCAAAAACTAACTTAACTTCCTGTATAAAATGACCTAGTAACTGGCCATTTGTGCACACAAACGTAAACAATACCACAAATAATTACCTTGCACACAACTTTATGTTAACATTTTGGATAACCCAAAGTTGATAATACTCAATCGTGACGTCATATTGAAAGACAAATTAGCCAATAAAAGTGGCTAATAACATTTGTCTAATAGATGTGATAACTTGTATCGCTACTGGTTTAGCCGAAAGTGACATCAGATTTTGAAATTTAAATGAGGAACCTTCAGAATAGTAATTTGACCTCTTAACAGATGAATCTCATTTTAATCGATTTTATTACTCAGTTGTCATTACCATGACACTTACCCCAATTTAATTCAATTGATTACGCATAGACGACCCTACAGAAAATCTGAATTTTATTCATTGTCTTTTGAGTCAATAAAAAATGTAACAGTAAGACTTCTTACATTAAAAGAAGAATTAAAAGCAGTACAGTTAGTAATTTATTAAAGAGCGGATCTTGACCTTACCTTACGCTCTTATAATCATACACGTTAATTTTAAAAAATTAAAATTTTTTTTATTCTGTTGTTATTCAATGTTTTTTGTTCAAAATGCAATAGATAATTATATTGGTATCACACTGTTAATAAAATGTGAAATCTTAGCAAAATATAAATTCCTCAACTTTTGACGCGCAGTTTATTTGTTTTCTCTTTAATCAAAAATGATATAATACATAAACAATTCATTTTTTGCTATAACATTCTCATGAACACCTTTGTGAAATAAATTTGAACCATTCTTTTTCTC
>QDEB01055525.1:0-11112 GCA_004193795.1 Asbolus verrucosus | reverse complement strand
TGAATAATAAATTATTTCAAGATAGTCTTTTCTTTGTTTATTTTAGCAGTCACTCCAAATGTCATCGATTTCATTACTTTTTTGTAGCTTCTACAAAAACGGTATTTATTCAATGCCCTATAGATTTTAAATACAAATCGTTACTTTTTATCCAATTTTCGTAAAATTAAATGTTTATTTTAATAATTTTGGAGATATTGAAGATGTTTACTTTTAATAGACTCACTATGTATAAAGTTTATACAGGAAATATGAATACGTTTAGCTGTAGGCGAAATTCATAACGAACATAAATTAAAAATTTAAACAGATGTAACAAATTAAAGAAGAAAGAATAATTTTCACCATTTAGTTAAAAAAATATCTTTCGGTGTTCAGTCACGTATATAGAATAGACAGAATAAAAATAATTAGCAAAATGAAAAATTACTGGAATCGAAAATTTAAACGCATGATGAATTCACAAATATATTTTTTCCGTTAAGGACGGGCTATGGGCATAGGTTTTCATTAAAATTTATCGTCCCACTTTCAAGAAACGGCAACCAATCCAGTAACAAAGTATTTTTAGAAACGCAACGTATATTTGGCCAAAGTTTCACTTAAAATTTTAATTAAATGGCTATTGCTCGTAACGGTCAAATAAATCTTTGAAACTTTTTTTGCAGGAGCCCTGCATTACTCGTTGTTAAACTCGACTAAAACTATACTTGTCCAAAAATTAAGAGTTGAGTTTTGGTACAGGTATTCTGTTTTTTTTTTTTATTATTTCAAAACAAGTAAATATAAGAAGTAAATACTTTCGTCAATTATTATTCAAGTTTATCAAAAAGTTAAATTCAAGAAAACGCAAAAAAAATCCATCTTAGAAGTATTGAAGGCCGCGTAATTGAATTTTGTAAAAATATCCGGGGACTCGGTCGGATTATTCAAAATAAATGTTCGGCAACTTTATCTGCAAATCGTTCGTTTTGGTAGAAGGACGCTGACAGGACAAGACAGTTAAAAATTGCTTCTCATATCAAGATTCCACCCTGAACGTAAAAAATCAAAGAATCGAATGAAACACCTCGCCTACACATGAACTTTTTTACTTTCGATTGTTTCCTTAAGAATACTTTTCGCACTTATTCACCGGCCTTATTTTCAGAAATCAAGAAACTTTTCACTGACTTACCTGTACTGTTGGTAAATCCAGAATCCGGCGGCTGGAGTTTGTTGCAAAAGCACTACAACACGAAGACGCCTTCATATAGCTGGTGGTCCAATTTATATAGCACCTGTGGACGCGGCGCAGCCACTTTACGCCGCCTCTCACGTTTTGGGGGCGGCTTCAAACAGGTTAGTGCGCTATTGAAGATAATGCTTTAAACCGGGCTTTCCCCTGAGAACGATGCTTAACAACTACCACTACTGCTTTGCTGTATTTTGACTCCGGATTTTTCTATTCTGCATATTCGATAATCTGGCTTTGCGTCGGTTGGAAGGACATTTCGCATCCGAAAACATTGTAAAATTTTAATAAAATCATATTAGCGAGGGAGTTTATTTGATGTTATCACCTTTTTGAATTGTTTATTTTTTGTCGATGATCGTATGTACATAATTATCTGATTACTGATAGGGATGACTTGTTTGGTTTATAAATCTGAGCTAATTGAAACCTTTCTGAAAGATTAACGCAAAACATGTTAATAATCAGAAAGCATGACGTGACCACCTGTAGGTGAGCTTTGAAATTTCCGTGCTGTATGTCAGATTCGTATCTGTTTTACAGTACATCCACTATTCTTTACTTTTATTAATAAATCACTGCCGGTTATTCAAGTTGACCTTTCACATACTAAAGAGATTAAAGGATTATGATTCAGAAGAAGTGCACTGCTGTAAAGCTGAAAACTCAAAAAAAAAAACACATTTTTAACAGATATCCAATGTTAGGATCAATCTGATAAAAGAAAATATATTCACAGAGTTGTCGTATCAAATGAAATATTTAAATAAAAAAATATTGAAAATTATATACACAGGTCTCAATTAAAATTATTAAAATAATAAAATTAATTACATCAAAAATTATAAATAAATTTACTATTTTCGCCTTTACCTTTGGAGTTTCACAGAAATGAATATTTATGTAACTATTTATACATTTTTAAAATTTTGTTAGTACGTTTTGACTGAATTATAAAAATTTAAGAATTTTAAAGCGAATTGGCCTAAATGTATAAAGCTAATTTAGCAATTATTTCGAGATACAAATGAAAATTTCTGTCAATATTTATTTATTTATTATTTCTGTTAATTTATATCTTTCTTGCTGCAAGTTTTAAATAAATACTAATAAGGTTACAATTCAAAACTGTAAGCAACTCACAACAAAGTAAAAATCAGTTAATACAGAGTCATTATAAATGGTCTTGTTGCCGCTATATAATCATAATGATTCGGATTGTTTATTCTTGTCATTATATGGGACTGGAGGTTATGTAAAAAATATTCTTTGAATTATTAATTTAAACAAAACGATGTATGTTACTTTTAAGTCAGGTTATTTATAATATTGTAATAAAGTCAACAGGGAAGTAATTGAATACATGTATTTTTAATGTTGCGCTGGTAACAATTAGTAACCAATGCAACCAACAGTCAAAAACACTTTTCCCTATAATTAAAATTTTTTAGTAAAAACTGATAATTATTCATTATATAGAGCGGCAATATTTTCTAAACAATTCACAGCCGCCTTTAACTACAAACATTTATGATGACCCGGTAGTATAGTATGATCAAAAATTATTTTTATCAGGGGCGGCTACGAAAAACAAAACAGCGTTCCTGATTAGTGGATACAACTAAAAATGCAAATACAAAATTTGACAACTGTCAAAAATAGCGGAATTAAATATAACAACTAATCAAAGACGCTGCTTTTGTTTGTCACAGCCGCCCCTGATGCAAATAATTTTTGATCATACTTTACAAAACTTCCAGCTTAATTGTGTATTAAAAAAATTGCTTCGAGATGAGAAAATTTACATGAAATGTTTTTGCTTAATCTGCAAAAAACACGTTTTTTTTAACAATTCATTCCAAGACGTCAGTTTTTAATTTTGTACTTTTTTATTGGAACAAAATAAAAGAAACAGTCTTGAGACCAAAGAATTAAAATAACTGACTAAATTTAACCCTCAACATCAAATTGCCAAAGAAGCTAAAGGTTAAGATTACAAATTTGAAACAATAAAATTATTGCCAACAGAGTTAACAATGTTAACAATCATCAAAAACAACAAAAATTGGTTGAAACAGGATTAAAATTTCAAAACAGGTATGGAGAGTGTGAATAGATTATTGATCGAAATATCTTAAACTTTTCTTTAAAAATTAAGGTTACCGGAACACATACATTTGTAAATTAAATATTATTTGAACGTATTTATTTTTGGCTCATATCTCTTTCATCAGTTTTTAAAAATTTTAGCGACACAATATTTATTCAAAGGTTTGCAGTGATGTAATAAAATAACATTTTTATGCCAGAAGCAACAACTCGTGTTTGGCCACTTTTTCCACTTTTACGAATAGAATCATCAAAACAAAACAAAAAGGAGAGGACTAACCATTCATTCGCAAAAATCAGATAGGTCGCTTCGCTTCTCTCTTATTTTTCACTAATCGGAATGTTCAAGCTAATCAACCAACTAATTCAGGTCTCAAAAAAATATTATTTTATGCTGTGTAGGTCAAAACTCATCGCTCTGAGACCCCTACACATTTATTGGACTGTAAATATTCTGCTGACTGAAATTAAAAATTTTTACTGTCTTAAAGTGGCACAAATGTGGCTATTGTGATGTCGATTTGGAAATCAACGAACCATGGTGGATATACCCTTTAACTCCAATTCAACTCAAAAATCTTAAACAGCAATGCATTCTTTGAAAGATATCAAAAAGTTTCAACAATAAAAAAATAAATGACTGAAGTAGTTATCGTTTATAACTTTTGGCATATATTTGTACATATAATACAGAATTTGAACCGGAAAAGTACTTATATAAATAAAACTTCCGTTAAAATAGAAATTTTTACGTCAAGGCCTGCATTTACCCATTTTTGTCGATTTCTGCAACGGTCACATATTTCATATGGCAACGGTTGTAAATTTGCCGATTGTCGAAATATACAGGAATCAGATCTAATCGAAATGTTTATTAGAATTTATTTAAGATTGAAATGAATTTCTTAACTTATCAAAATGTGTAGTACATGTAATTTAGTGTTTAAGATAGTTTTTAAGAAAGGAGTAACAAAATAGTTTAAACATATCATTCTTTTATAAGAAGATATATAATATTTTTATTATCTCTCTGAGTGACTGACTTGATGAATTATTTTATTTTTTTATGAAATACTACAATGAAATTTAGCGACTTGAGTCGTTGTAACGACATTTTGATGTATATTTTACTTTTTAAAACTTTGACAACTCTTATCGTTGGATAAAATATTTTTTAATCAATTAACAGGACACATTTTTATCTTGTAATATTATGCTTACTATATATTTGGCAATTTATGCAAAGTTTATCAGCCGTTTAAGAAAAAAACTTAACGCTTTAAATTACAGTTGTACTCCTTTTTTTCATTTCTCATATTTAAATCGATTTCAATTTTTTCCTGCTGTTGTACCTTTTAATTCCTTTCATTTAATGCATAACGTTATATTACCATTTAAGATTTTTAGCATCTCTCTTTGAACCTCGTAACTCGACGCTTCTGTAGTACAATATCATTTCTCTAAGTGTTTTTAAGATGAATCGTTGGATCAATGCATTGAACTAAATATTTATGATTATACTAAAAAACAAATTGAAAGCCACAAACAATTTAGTCTAAATCTCTTTAAAAGAACTACCATATACATCAATGACAGCGTGTAATTAAGTTAATGTTTTGAAATCCTTGAAAAAAAAGGTCTCTTGTTGTTTATAAATGTCATACCTTTTATCGCGGTCCTTACGACTATAATTTAAAATGAATTAAGCTTAAAATTTCTGTGGGTAAATAGGAAACCACAACTATTAACTTCAGTCCGGCCCACACATACATACGTCAACTGTGTGAGCCTTGTGATCCAATTTCTCTGATTAATTATCGTTTGTTAATATTCGGTAGCATTTACTTATCTTGTTTGAATAACTTCCTTTGAAATTTGTGAAATCTGATGTTTTTAATGAAAATTGTTGTAAAAAAAAATGTAGCGCTACTCTCAAATCAGTAACCCATTATTGCTAATCCCAGTTGTCTGATTGCATTGGTATACTGACTATAGACCACTTTTTCAGGAAAAGGAATTCGTTGTTGATAATGCTAAGGATACATTTGTCTTGAAACAACGATAAACAATAATAAATAAGGTGATGTAGTAATTCATACATAACTGCTGTGATTGTCAGTTTATTGTTGTTCCAACGTAAACGTACCTTAACCGAGAATTTAAAATGCTGGTAATTTTTTCGACTGCAAAAATAAGATGTAGACTTGACATCGCAGATTTAATTATTAAAGTGTCGAACGATATTACTTTTGTTGAACATCTGACGTCATCAAATTAGGCGTATAATATCAATTTGCGTTGTCGTATCTTTAAACTTATCAGTTGCTGTTTAATATTGTCACTCTTTCTATAGATTTAAGCTCAAAGCTCTGTCTTTGATAAGAATACTAGTAAAAAATAATTTCAGAAGCTCTTTTTGCGTCGATTGTATTAAATACTAAAACTCACTTTTTACAATAAACAGGCAAATACCCCCACGGCAATTTTCCGCATCATACTGCAGCATTATACGGATAACAGCGTAGACATTCCTTTGGCAGTCATGAAAATAATTTTTCAATATTCTGTCTTTGGCTTAACCAGTAACGAAACATTAAATTTCTTGTTAGAATTCTATGTGGCATATTATTCATTTTCAGGTGCTTTGTTCGTTCTTCACAAAATTCGCTATCGGGAATGTGCGCAGGGTACACCCGGCAGTATAAAAACACACTTAT
This sequence comes from Asbolus verrucosus, assembly GCA_004193795.1. Lineage (NCBI taxonomy): Eukaryota > Metazoa > Arthropoda > Insecta > Coleoptera > Tenebrionidae > Asbolus > Asbolus verrucosus. The sequence goes on along the minus strand of QDEB01055525.1, from coordinate 5,052 downwards.
CCAAAACAATTTTTGTACGTATGGATGTCCAATTTATTCCAAAATTTACACCAACTGTTATGCTGACTTGACGTTGCACTAGCGTTTCAGGGAAACTTAAGGGAAAGGTTTCATTTTTCTGCACAATTTATATTCACTAGAATTAGAATTGACAGCCTGCACTCAAATGCAGTACATATTTCAAAGCAACCATACTTTGCAAAGTAATAATTAATTTCATGAAAATTGCCAGTATGAACTACATATGAAAATTTTCAGCGACTGAATATTATCAATGTGCTTGGTGCTCTGTGACTGTGAGGTCGTAATTGCTAAAAGATTATTATTAAAATGTAAAAGCAAAAATGTCCATTAAAGGAAAGAAGCGGTAAAATGCTATCATCTCTAAATTCCTGCAATTACTTTTGCGCGTATAAAATGAAAATACCTCCCTCATTAGTGTTGCATATTTCATATTTTATTATAAAGTTGTAAGTTCCTCGATAACGGAGGAATTTTTCAGATTTAATTTTCTTCGCCCAGTTTGTTCAAGAAAAGTTGTCTATGCCAACTTGATTTTCCGTTGAGGAATCGATATGTTGAGATTTTCTTTGATCACCTAACGTAACATGTAAAAAAATATATCGATGTTATAAATATGTGAAGAGTTTGGCCTGTTATTTGCGACATATAAACCGCGTGAGAACTGTTGGGTGCGAACATTTCGGGTTGTTTGCATTAGTCATCGAGCGATGTCGCTTGAGAGCTCCCACACAAATTCCGAGCGCAAGTGGAAGGTTTCTGTCTCCATCAAATGTAGTAGTCTCTTTTGATAACAGATATTTGACTTATTGACAATTATTTATAAGCTGTTGATCTACTCCCAAAAACCCATTAACAGTAATCGAAGACAAAGCTTTGTGCTTTATGTTGTCGATAGTGATTGCATAGAGCCCTCATTACGCTTATTGCCAAGTCCTCATAAAATGAGTTCAACTTCACGTCAGAGAAATTTCTACGAACGAACTCCGGAATTATTAATTTTCGCTAAGCTTCTTTGTCACTTTCTGACATCTTAAGAGAAATAACTAGTTTATTGATTTATATATTTTTTTAATAAATCCATTTTGTCAATCGCAAATGAATGGTACATTTTTGAACGCCGATTCATCTTTTAAAACTTTTGTGAGTGTTTTCATCATTAAAATATAAAAAAAATTCGGCGTTAGTATTTTTTTTTCTTCAACTGAGTTTATAAGGCTTTTCAATCACCGCAACTTTTATTTTCTCTTCATTTTTTTTCCATTTTTCGATTACTTTTTAGATTGTTTCAAAAGCATCACTCATCTTCCCATCAATACGTACTCTCTTCGTACTCCTTCGTAAACAACTTAAATTGATATTAAATATATATTCGTTTATATCATACATATCCAACACTTATTACGATAAGTTTCTGTCTGCACCCACATAAAGTTTTGCAGAATTCATAAAAGCACAAATTGCTTTCTTCTGGTCTACACTCATACATTTTTTAAGCAACTGTTTCGGTGTAAACATGATCCACATATCTCCTACCTGGCACAGAGTTTGAAGCACACTAAAAAATATGTTACTCGTTTTTCAGTTTATTTTGTTGTCTCAAATTAACTGCTAAAAATAGTTGAGTTGCAATGTACAAGGAAGCATGGTTTTATTAAAATTACATTCTTTTAAAATTTCTGTGCTATTTTAAAAGAAGAAAAGTTCTTCCTTATTTTTTTTTCAGTCATTTCGCACAAGATATTTTAAATTCATTAATATCGTAATCATTTTTGACCATATTATAAGAAAATGTATTAAAAAACAGNNNNTGTATGGCTTATTTATCATCCCTTATCCTTATCCACCCTTAGAAATGATAAAATCCTTCGGATTATATTGTTGACTTATACATTCCCAAAACAGGTGGACTAAACTTTTGAATTAGTTAAGAATCAAGAAATGGAACGAGTGATAAAGATTTCATGAAAAAATTTCTTTCAACTTCTAATGGCATACTATTATTTGGCAATCTTATTTGAATTAATTGGTGATATATACAAGAGTAATGGCGATACCAATTTTTAATTGATTATATGTTAATCAAAAATATTTATCAGAAAATGATGCATTCGAAGCACACAGGAATGAACAATTATTATGATCACAATGTAGTGATATATTATGAACTTTCATTAATTAAATATTAGTTAAACTATTTAATTTAAGTATATTGGTGACTACAGGTAAACATTATGAAATTTCTTGTAATTAATTTATTATTATTTGGCCTTCCTTCAGTTCATTTCTTATGTTTAGCGAATTATGGGCATTAATACAATAATTAAAAATCTCAGAACCAAAACAATGCATAAAACAAATAGAAAATTAAATAAAACAGAGTAAATATTAATTACGTTGGAAGGGTGAAGTTATAACCAGATTATTTACAAAGAAGCAGGAGGAAATTCTTCGATATGAAAATCACGAGAAAACTGTAAGTTTTACGTGCGTTTTGTTGCAAATTTTAATTATTTAGAACACCATATTTCCTTTCTGGATGTGACTTGGTAAAACAAAATTTTAATAAACCAAACTTGAAATAAGTTTTGTCTTACTTACATAAATTCCGATGTTCTATATTACTTACTTTATTATTTCTTTTATTTGATATTTTTGGTACAGTTTTTCACAGTTGTCAGATGTATATTTTATAGATAAATCTGCTCTAGATGTTGCATATTTAATTGTGATACCCTGTTTAAAGCCAAGTCGATTAGTTATAATAAATTAATTGTGTAAACACCTCTTTTTTTAAAATGCAATAATTAAAAAATTAAATGAGATTAGACATCAACGATTTTTATTTGGTTATCTGTTAAATAATTATTGATTATTATTACATGTAGTAATAACTAACAGAATAAATAATGACGTTAAAGTATGTAATAGGGATTGTTAACGTTCATGTCTTTAATAACTGCAACTCTTTGATATTTCATTATCCTTAATGTGTCTGCTTTTTATAAATATTTGAATACTTTTAAATGCTCCTCGTCGCCTCGTAAATAATTCGCGGCTGTTACCCCTGCGCTCTTGTTTACATTTTAATTCTATAATTTTTTTCTTTTAAAAAAAAGTCACTGATTGACATTAACTGTCACTTTCATACTTTCACCTTTCATTCCAGTAAATAACAATGTCATCATCGTTTGGCACCGAGTACACTGACAAGTTATGCTTCCTGGCCGAATGGTTCGACTTCGAATCCGCTTACCAGAAGCGGTTCCTTTTGAATTATTACCCTTGCGACAGCACCATCGAGTTGTACGACAGAGATCTCCACCGCATCTTCTTGAAGAGATCGGCATATGAGGGCATCAGCACGAAAAATGTGTTTGTTGGAAACACAATACGGATCTACGGGCGCCAGATAAAGATCACGGACTATGCGGATTGCCGCACCAAGAACATCATCGGCAGCACCCGCCAGCACACCTTCGGCCTGATCAAACCGAGCGTCATCGACAAAATCGGCGAGATCTTCAACCAGATTCAAGACAGACACTTCGAGATCACCAAAGTCAGAATGTGCCATCTGAACCAAGCGGAATGTCTGGAACTGTACGACCACCTCGTAGGCGATGCGTTTCTGCCCTTCGTGGTGGACCACATCACATCCGGGCCTGTCGTGGCCGTAGAACTGGTCGCAGACAACTCGATAGAGCGCTGGAAGGAAAACGTCGGCCCAACCGACCCGCTGGACGCCAGGAAAGCGACTCCGGACTGTTTAAGAGCCTTGTATGGCTTCGAGAAAGCTTCCAACGCTTTCCACGCGGCCGACAATTGCGAAGCAGCCTTGAAAAAAATTAAAATGTTTTTCCCGGAACCGGACGAGGTTAGAAGACCTCCTCAAACGACGCTGCAGCTGAAAAACAGCACCTGTTGCGTGATTAAGCCGCACGCCATTCTCGAGGGTAAATTAGGATACATTATTTCTTTCATAACGGATTCTAAGTTTAAAGTGACGGCGATGCAGACGTTTTACTTAACCAGTGCTAATGCGTCTGAGTTTTTGGAAGTGTATAAAGGAGTTGTCAACGATTTTCACGCTTTGTTGCTGAGTTTTTTGGAAGGGCCCTGCATTGCTTTGGAAATATCTGGGAAAACTGAGGATACGGAGGATGTTCATGGGGAATTTAGGAAATTCGTGGGACCAGGTGATTCCGAAATAGCCAGGCAGATCAGACCTAACTCGTTAAGAGCCAAATTTGGAATTGATAAGTATAAGAATGCAGTGCACTGTACGGATTTGAAGGAGGACACGGTTTTAGAACTGGAATATTTTTTCAAGATATTGAGCTAATATTTATTAATATCATGTGACAATCAAATAAAGAATTGTATACTTGATTTGTTTTTCAATAATAGTGATAGACAACCATAAATACACATTATTCATTTCTATAAAATACGTTGCGTTTGATTGTAATTTTGAAGTTTAAAAAGACAGATCATGTTTTTACATTTATCTGATTTCAAATCCATAGATTTTAGGCATGTGAGTAAAGTTGTGCTGACTGTCTAAATTATATGGATCTGCAGCCAATTTTACACGGTAAACTATTTTTATGGTATTGAAATGTTTAAGTTTTAAAAAAACAAAATTTAAAGGTGGTAGCAACTTTCAAAAATCTATTTGCCTTAGTTTTTTGACAAAAATGGGAATTAATTTAATGACATATCTGATTTCTGACTAAATTTGGGTGGATATAAGATGTAAATATTGACAGAAACACAAATCGTTCTTAAAAGAACAAAGAACAGTGATATAATTTAAAAAATTGTTAACCTTTTACTTTCCACAATTTTTTTAAAAAAGATTGAAATTATAAAAGTTAAAGGAATGATTACATGTTTTTTATACCAACATTTTATGCCCTCGTTATGGAATTTTTATAGTCTTATATAATTATAAAACATTATTCGTTAAAAAAAGAGGCGTCGTAAAATAAAGAATACGAAATTTATTTTTGCCAAAAATAATGTACA
>QDEB01055441.1:0-15112 GCA_004193795.1 Asbolus verrucosus | reverse complement strand
TAAAGTTTTTAGTGTTTTTTTTAATGTATAAATCTTCTCTAAAAAAAATATACCTACATATTTCCAACTCTTGAACTCTCAAAAGTTGGAACAGTTATTTATTTATGCAAATTGAGCTAAAATGAGCGATAGAGCTGTTCTTGTACTGACGTTTTTGTTACAGCAAATGTGTTGTTTTTAACTTTTCTGTTCTTTAGTTGTCTTGTTCAACATGAGTGCCATTGCAGCCATCTGTCCAAAATTAATCCTCTTACATACACGTCAGTTACAGCCAAGTCAAACTGTGTGAAGAAAAATGCTCCCCCATCGGAAAGAACCTACCTAAATCAAAAAGCACACAAAGCCCAGAACGGCATCCGCGATCCGAGTGGTAAACAGGTCCCATATAAAACCTACCCATCGCGTCCGAACATTATGCCGTCTGACGGAGGACAAAAACCTCTCTTCTGCTTACCTGCAACCAAAAAGCAAATTAAATTACGATATTCAGTCTCTTTATGTACATTAGTTATTGCATTTTTATGGACTAACATTCCGCTCGCGGAGTCATTCTCTCCAAACCCGGTCGTTGTAAATCGTTCTGCTTAACAAAATTAATACCGGTACGTGGTTGGTTATATGTAAGTGTTAAATGCCTTGCGAAAAAATCGCCTTAAAAGCAACAAGAATAAATTGGCTCCCAAGCGCAAGGAATTTCCACGATGGCCGAATAATTAAACGTTGCCAGACTTTTATCGAAACGGCCCAAACAAAAATGCAAATAAAATTCGACTGCCATCAATTCGCGTCTCCGTCACAACACCGCGACGCAACTCCTCATCGACAACTGCACACGAATGTTTTTCATCTCATTAAAAACTCTGCGATGCAGTTTCACACGCAATCGAAAACATCTCCGACCGTTCTCGACAATTCAAATCTAAAGCCTCGATCTGCTCAAAAATTTGAAATAAATAATGGAGGTTGTTGTGGATTCTACCATGCACTCTGCATGACATTTAGAATCTATTAAAATAGAAGTACCCACTTTCCTTCCAGTAGGCATAAAATACGCTTTCCACTCTTTTATGGAGGCTGCATTATCGTCCGAACAAGTGACATGTAAGTGTTTGCGATCTCATTACGGCGAGAATTTCAATCTGTCTAATCAATTTCTGTCCGCCGATGATGTCTGATGAAAATTAGAAAATCTCCCGGTGGCAGGCCATTATGGAGACCGGGCGGTGGTCGGGAGCGGTTCGCAATGAAATATCATCGCCCATTACGGCTATCTTAACTAGCACCTATTCATGCGGCCTCTTGAACGCGGGGATGTTTTAATATTCTTCTAAAGATGGCTTTTTCGTGTTGTTGGATTCCTGAAGCTCGTTATTAATTGGGCAATAACGCGCCTCGCTACGAACTCGCCGTGTTTTATTGCGGTATCCTGGTCCGACTACATTTGCGGCTGTCTTGCTTAGTTTCGGTTTGTCTAACAAGGGTACCAAGTTCATTTATCAACAGCACCCGCCACAAATTAAAACTATGATTTAGGGAGTGTTGCGGCTCCGGATCGATTTCGGAGCTGGATCGCGGCATCATTTAATTAAACGGACGATTACGAGGTGAAAAATTCGTGTTGTGATAACAGCTGCGCCAAATTTCCATCGATTTATTAAGAAGTATCGCGGCCAGGTCGTTAACAAAGATTTTAATTAGACGATAAACAGCAAATCGTTTTCTAACCTGGCGTTTAAATCTCCACCCACACTAAACATCGCCTAATCATGTACCTACCGAATGATGGATATGCTACAACGCCAACCCGTCATATATTTTATTAGTGGATTCACACGTTTCTTTTTAATTGGGTTCAGCACAAAATAACACAGCTGTAGAATTCAATTAACTCGATTTCGTGCCATTTAAGATCACAGGTGCCGTGCGCAACGAGCAGTCGCCGGACCAAAACCCGAGTTTCGGGTGGAGTTGCTGCACCTCCGTCGGGCGACTTCAACGGGCGATCGGACGCAAAACTCCAGGTCGGCCGAAAAACGCACCGGCAGTCGACGGTTTTTTCTGCGCGCCTCCGAGTCGGTCCGTTCTTGACTCGGCATCGGCAAGAGCGGGGAGAGCGGCGGCGGAGAGGCGAGGAACGAGTGGCCTTGTGCGAGGGGCCGCAGTCAAGCATCGAGCACCGGTCGAGACGGACACGGCATGCGACAAGACATCGGCTCGGCCGCATACAATGGTGTAGTCGCTGGCAGGTCGCGAGATGGGCACCACGGTGGTGTGCGCGGTGTTATTCGGCGCCGTCTTCGGCGTGCTATCGGCGTCGCTGAGCAAGGCGCTGCGCTACCAGGCGCCGGACGAGTGCAAGTGGGTGGTGGTGGACAGCGGCACCGAAGACGACGTCGCCCTCGTCTGCCGCCTGCAGACCATCAACAGTGAGCTGGAGAACACCAACTTCAGCGTGATCCAGCCCCAGCACACGGTCCGGCTGAGGCTGGAGTGCAGCGACGCCCTCTTCTTCCAGAGCTCGCTCAGCGCGGGCAGCTTCAAGCCGCTGGTGGAGCTGCGCGAGCTCTCCATCGAGTACTGCAAGATCGGCAACCTCTCCGACGGCGCCTTCCGCGGCCTCAAGGAGCTGCGGAACCTCACGGTGCGCACTCACAACACCGATTGGTCAGCCATGACCCTGGAAGTGTCGCCGAACGCGTTCACGGACGAGCTGCGGCTGCTCGAACGGCTCGATCTCGGCGAGAACAACATGTGGAGTTTGCCCGACGGTGTGCTGTGCCCCTTGTACGCGCTGGAGGTGCTCAATCTGACCAGGAACCGCTTACGCGAAGTGACGAGTTTTCGGTTCGCGCACGACCCGTCGGAAAGTTGCGGGGCCAACTTGCGCCTCCTCGATCTTTCGCGCAACAACATCGACAGGCTGCCGTCCAGCCAGTTCTCCGCGCTGGCACGTCTGCAGAAGCTCTATCTGCAGGGGAACGGGCTCACGCACCTGGCGGATCGCGCGCTCGAAGGACTCACCTCCCTCAACGTGCTCAAGCTGGCCGACAACCGCTTGGTCAGCCTGCCGCCGGAGCTCTTCTCCGACACGAAAGACATTAGAGAAATGTACTTGCAGAACAATTCGATAAACGTGTTGGCACCCGGACTGTTCAGTGAACTAACCCAATTGCTGGTTCTTGATCTGTCACACAACGAACTCACGACGGACTGGATTAACGCAGCCACTTTCGCCGGGCTAATTCGACTGGTCGTGCTGGACATTTCGCACAACAGAATCACGAAATTGGAACAATCGGTCTTCCGAGACTTGTACAGTCTTCAAATCCTGCGACTGAACGACAATTTTATCGAAAACATACCCGAAAACACATTCTCGGCCCTTTACAACCTGCACACTTTAATTATATCCAACAATAAGATAACTAAAATTGAAAGCGACACTTTCAATGGACTTTACGTGTTATCGCTACTGTCCCTAGATAATAACAAAATATCGTGGATCCACCAAGAAGCGTTGAAAAACTGTTCCAGTTTACAAGACCTCCATCTTAACGGTAACAAACTAGTGCAAGTGCCCGAAGTGTTATACAACGTGCCCATGCTGAAAACGTTAGATCTGGGCGAAAACCACATCGACTTGATCACCAACGACACCTTCCGCGGCATGAACCAGATGTACGGCCTCCGCCTGACCGAGAACAACATCGGCAACATAACCAAAGGGGTCTTCGACAAAATGACGTCGCTGAAAATACTGAACCTCTCCCGCAACAAAATCCAGAAGGTGGCGGCAGGTGCGTTCGATGCCAACGCCAATTTGCAGGCGATTCGACTGGACGGAAATTATTTAACCAACATCGACGAACTGTTCGCCAAATTGCCAAGTCTGGTGTGGCTAAACATATCAGATAACCAGCTGAAATGGTTCGATTATGCTCTAATACCGACCGGCTTACAATGGCTCGACATCCATTCCAATCAGATAGAGGAATTGGGCAATTATTTCGAAATCGAATCCTCTTTGTCATTGAGCACTTTCGACGCCAGCGCCAACAGACTGACCGAAATCACCGGAAGCGCGATCCCCAACAGCGTGGAAGTGCTGTTTCTCAACGACAACCTCATCTCCAAAGTTCAATCTTACACGTTCTTCAAGAAGCCGAACCTGACCCGCGTCGATTTGTTCGGCAACAAGATCACGAGCCTCGACCCCAATTCCCTCCGGATTTCGGCGGTGGCGCCCGACAAACCGCTCCCGGAGTTCTACATCGGGGGCAATCCGTACCAGTGCGACTGCACGATGGAATGGCTGCAGAAAGTCAACGTCGGAAATCGGGCCCGGACCCAGCCCAAACTGGTCGACTTGGAGAGCATCTACTGCCAGCTGCTGTACAACAGGGGCCGCACCTACGTGCCCCTCGTGGAAGCGGCCCCTTATCAGTTCCTCTGCACTTACGAAGCGCACTGCTTCGCCCTGTGTCATTGCTGTGATTTCGACGCTTGTGATTGCGAGATGACTTGCCCGACGAACTGCACCTGCTATCACGACCAATCTTGGTCGGCCAACGTCGTCGATTGTTCCTCAGGCGGTTACGTCACCAAACTTCCGGAACAAATACCCATGGACGCCACCCAACTGTACTTGGACGGCAACGATTTGCGTTCGTTGAACAGCCACGCTTTCATCGGCCGCAAAAGGTTGAAGATTTTGTTTCTGAACAATTCCAATATCGAAATCATCCAGAACCGCACCTTCAACGGTCTGAAAGAGTTGGAGATTTTGCACCTGGACGAAAACAGAATCGGAGAGTTGCACGGTTTCGAGTTCGAGGGGCTGGAGAGTCTGCGAGAGGTCTTCTTGCAACAGAATCGCATTTCGCACATCAACAACACGACCTTCGTGGGTCTTCGCCAGCTGAGGGTGCTGAAGCTGGATCACAACAGGCTGCACTTGTACGACGTCTGGCAGTTACCGACGACGATGATAGAGGCGACTCTGGCTTATAATCCATGGTCTTGCGATTGTGAATTCACCGAAAAGCTGCGGGAGTGGATGGTGCGCGGAGACGCGGTCTCGGACACGGCGATGGTGCGTTGCGTTTTCAACATGACGGACATGGACTATTACAGTGAGGACATGTACTCGGACAATCCCGACGTCGGATTTTACGTGAGTCAAGAGAACGGTACTTCTTGCACGGGCGCCGCCAACATCGACAACAGCGTTAACGGCAACCTGACGGCGACGAAGACCATCATTCAGCGACAAATAATCCAAGATTATCTGCCGCTGCTGGTGATAACTCTGGCGGTGTTCGCCGTGCTGATAATCGTGATGTTGCTCTTGTTCATCTTCCGCCAGGAGGTCCGCGTGTGGCTGCATTCGAAATTCGGGGTACGCCTCTTCCAGAGGTCATCGGACTCGGACCGCGACGACAGGGACAAATTGTTCGACGCTTTCGTCAGTTACAGTTCAAAGGACGAGGCGTGGGTGGCCGAGGTGTTGGCGCCCGCGCTCGAGCCCAACTACAAGCTGTGCCTGCACTACCGCGACTTCCCCGTCGGCGCCTTCCTCGCCGACACTATCGTGCAGGCGGTGGAGTCGTCCAAGCGCACCATTATGATCCTGTCGGAGAACTTCATCAAGTCGGAATGGTGCCGCTTCGAGTTCAAGTCGGCCCACCACCAGGTGCTGCGCGACCGTCGCCGCCGGCTCATCGTCGTGCTGCTGGGCGAGGTGCCGCACAAGGACCTCGATCCGGACATCCGGCTGTACCTCAAGACCAACGTGTACTTGCAATGGGGCGACAAGCTCTTCTGGGAGAAGCTGAAGTTCGCCCTGCCCGACGTGCCCAACAACCAGCGGCACCGCGGCTCCGTCAGGGGGCCCCACGTCCACCACCACGTCCACCGGCACAGCGCCCGCGCTCAGGCGCCCAACCCGCCGGGCGGCGGCGGCGGCGGCGGCGGAGGCGGCGGCGCCGCCTCCAGGACCGTGGCCATCCACATTTGACAGTGATCCTATTTAATGTCTACCTATTGTGATACTACGTAATACAGACTGTGAGTGCAATGCGAGTGCCGGATGTGATAGTCAAGTTCCGGGGGTGTGGTTGCGTGAGTGATGCCGCTGCGAATTCCGAACGAGTGCCTGAATGAGTGGAGCCCGGGCTACTCCGACCCTGCGCCGGAGTCTAACACTTGTTGCTGTATATAAGGACTTGTATAGCTAAGTATGTTCAAAACTGTATGTAAAACTGTAAATATTTATATATTTTTTATACTCGATATTTATTGTTGTAAGTTGTTTTCTTAATCACTATCCACTCAACACTTGCCAACTTTTTTCTGTGTACAATCAGCAGTAAATTCCATACTTTTAAAGTCCGTACCGTAATTTGTAGTTAAATTTTATTTATAAAGTAACTTAGTAATGCCTTTTTTTACTGTGAATATAAAAAATAATAAAACCTGAATACTGATTCTTTATTCATTTTTGTTTTATTTTCTATGAAATCACCAAAATTTCGCACCGGTTGATTAGCATAATTACATCATAAAATAGGGCATTTTAGAGGATTATAATTTTCAGAAACAATAACTGCTAAATTGTTAGAGTGACCTTTAGACACGGCTATAAATTAGCAATAAATTTGCCTATTAACAATATTAACATGACGTTTCGCAAATAAATTCCGCATATAATTAGGCAGAGAGACGAATAACAAATAATAACATACAGCAAAGGTGTCATTAAACTAGAACGAGATGGGATGATTAAGCTTCCATTATCGTCGATAAAACACTCATAATTATCATTATCGATGCCAAATCCAGTGAAGCAGCACTAAATTTAATATTCATAGACTCTAACAGCGACATGTAATAAAATTTCTTCAAAGCGATACATTGCACACATCAGTTTGCTTGTCATTAGCCACCAGTGACAGATTCGACATCTGAAAAGCTGAAAAATTACAATATTCCAGAACAAGTTTATGGCGGTTATTAAATTAATTTGATAAACACATTTACGACTGACGTAAATTCCGAAATAACTATTGCAGCGAACTCTGGACATTATAATAATAATGACATTCTTCTGTGTAATTTCCTCTGAATTTACGATACAAAATGTGTAATAAAAATATAAAAATATGCGCCCGCTGAACCAACATAAATAAGAAGGATGCTCCTCTCATTCCTTCTCTGTCACAACTAATAATCATGAATAATCTAACAATAAAATACAAATAACTGTTTTCGTTCCTGATTTCCATGCGTGACTTTTACAGCGCATCTCCCCGCAAGAAAACGTTTACGTTTTTAGAGTGTTAGAAACGAACCATGGAGGAGTCCGTTGGAAGATGGTGAGGTGTACGGATTTATTCGCCTCAACATTTCAGGAAACAACCGAAAAGTTTTTTTTTTTTTTTGGTTAATAAATATGGTAATAACGACCGGCCAATAAAAATTCTAATCGCTAACAATAATTCATGATTTAATGAAGCGTCCTCGCGTTAAAGGGGCCTATAAATTAAATAAAAATTAGAAATATTCCACTGTGACACTCCACGTTACTCGGTCCCCCCATAATAAAATGAATGATGCGGACGACCCACCGACAAATTATTCCAACGATTTAGACCAATAAAACTCGAAATCAATCGTGATTTATAGACACGTCGCCGGTCTGACGTTAACAATAATCAACTTTGAAATAATTTTTTTAAATTACACATTTAACAAAGTAACATCATCTGCAACATAACATAATACACCTCGGTTATCAACACGAAATTCCCAGAAGTATTTATTACCTACAACGTCTGTCACGCATTTGACCCGTTACATAAAATTCTTTAAAATAACTCAATAATGAGCATAAAATGTTCATCTAACAGGTTTTTTCTTATCTTTTATGACAATACAAAAGCAAGTAGTACGACAACAGCAATTTATTATCGTCGGAAGTTAACACAGTAAAGCCGAAATAATAATGTTTGAATTGATGCCATAACGATAATTCGCACCCATTCGCTGTCAACGTGGCCATAAAAACTTTATAATTTTGATTTACAATGCATAAATACGAACGGGTTACTCCCATTATTGTGTGTGACAAACGAGTTAGTGTCATTTTCGTTAAAATTAGAAGTATTTATTAATGTTAACAAGACAACGAACTGGGAGAACCAAAATTTACGAAAATTTATTTTAAAAAAGGTCCGGTTAATTTTTATAAATTGGTGCATCTTTCAACGCCAGCATTTTGCTTCTTCTTTCTAAATGCAACGCATTCTGAAACAATTGAGATATGAATCATCTCTGGGATAATACAAATGATGAATTCTATATTAAATTTGTAAAGCGCTGATGAGACGTAATTTAAATTTTTGTAGCTGTATCCATTCTAGGCTTAAATTTTAAAACACCAATAATTTTGTAAAGCAGATGTACATTATGAAATATGATGTCCCAGGAATATATCAAAATTTTGAAAATTGGTAGAAGTTTTGTTGCTAAAATTGTATCTGTAGAAGCAGAATAAATTTACTATATTTACGACAAATTTTAGCTTTTAATGTTTTTTTTTCAAGCATTTCGTACTTACGTAATACAAACCATAAAAAATAATTCAAAATGACCCTTTTCAAATGAAGTTATTTACACATCTTGGTGAAAATTTTTTCCGAAATTTTACAGTTTCGATTCTTCTTGAAAAAATATGATCGCCTGTTGGAATGTTGTGAGATTCCATTTCTTTTAAGTTTGAGGAAGACCGACAAATCGACAAAAAGATGGACGTAATTTTGAGGTTAACTTTTTATAGCACGAGCTGGCTCAAATTAACACAGAATTCATTTTGACTCTTTGAATACTGAATAAATAGTTCATGCCGGTCTCGAACCAACACTTGGTGTTATTTATGACCAACCCAAAGGCGATGAAAAAAATAAAGGAAAGAATTGACATACAGTTATTCTATCACATCGTTTAAATAAATTAGTAAATATAAAAACGGTGAGCTTGATTTCATTAACACCCTGATTAAATGTGATGTGACAATTGGCTATATACATAAACAGTAATTAGCAGTTTTAAGAGAATATTGGAAATTAAACAAAGAGAGTTTTCGAATTGATAAAATTTTTTAAAAACACCTGTATAGAATATGGAATGTTATGGAATAAGATGAGTCAAGAAAGTTAGTGACTACTCAAGCAGCCGAGAAACTACAAAAAACTCATTATAATCAATTTAACTCAATTGTATAATTTCCTTTTAATTTACGCAAAAGAATTAAAAAGGCGTAAAAGAAATAGGCCAAGTAATAACATATAATCGTGAATCACCATTACAATGCCATTATTACGTATGTCACTTTTCCTTTCTGATTTGGGCGGGGAAATCAAAAATAGAATCGAATTGAAATAATCAATTCTGTCTTGTAACCTGTATGTCCTGAAGTATAACTAAAAAAAAGAAACAAATCAAACGCAGAAAAATGGAACAAAATTGATAACTGTCATCTGATCTTTTGTGATATTCAAAAAAGAAATTGAACATTATCAATCATCGAAATACAATGAAGGTGTTGGCTGACTGGATGGTGTCACGTGACATGGTCTACTGGACAAGTGAGAAAGAAATGTGCTGCGATAATACCGTGAAAATACTTTAAAGTGTGAATCCCGATGAACTAATTAACTTCTTCCCATTGACCGAGAAGCAAGTCTTTGTTCCACACGTAAAACTGCACCTTTACTTAATTGATTAATTAACTTTTACGACGGCGCATGAACATTTCCGGTACACTACCCAGCTTGACATCGCAAATTTTAAATTGGACGAGCAAAGTGGCGTAACACCGAAGATTTGCATAAAAATTGCTCTGTCATAAAGGCAGATTTAACACGTCTGTAAACCTGACAGTTCGCAATGCACTGGTACAGATAAGGTGTGAATATAATTAATTAGATGGCGAGTTAAATTACCCAACAAAGATTATTAATTTAATGCAAATTTGTCGGTTGGGCAAAACGTTATAATTTCTAATAGAGCGCGTACCTGATCATTAAAACGAAAATAGATAATGATACACTACCACGGAACTTACACGAATTCATTTTGGAGCCCGGTCGAAGGCATAATTTTTCAAATTAATGTCTCCAAAGTTCAAATTAATTTTAAAAACCGTCACAACATCTCATTTTTATGGTTATTAACGGCGCTTTTTATATTCAACAATATCATCAATTTCTCTAAGCAGCATTTTAAAATTGGCAATAAAATTGAACACACCTGATTATACTTCGGCTATAAAATTGTCAGGTATCGAAGTGGCCGAAGCCTCATCTGACTTTAATTAGATATGGCGGGTAATAAGAAAGTTTTACGGTGTATACAATTTTTTATGTACTTTCTAGTCAGTTATTGCGTCTAATGAGGTATATAATGAATAGAGCCCAGATTTCTCTTAAGTAATGAAAATCATTACGACTAATCACCGCGAGAATACATACACCCATTACGTGGCTGACTTTTCCCATGGATTTGGGAAATTATTTCATGGACCTGTCGCTATTTCAATATACCTAATTGAACGTCAATCACACGGCCATAAATTACATTAATCTCATTACAAATTCCGATTAGAAAAAACGTAGTGTTAACGTGAATAGTAATTTGATTGTGATGGCAACGACTGTGTGAAAGTAACAGTCATTGTGGCCGTGCATTGTGCCCAATGTTTTGCTACAGAATGCCTAATTAGCCATTCAATTGGTCCCTATCGGTTTTAATCATGCGTCCTTCCTCTTCCGCCTACTCGGCGAAAGTTCCCCTTTTTTCGACTTACTCTTAAATCATCCACAAGTGATTAGCTGTCTGCGAATTTTTGTGGCGGGAACGCCCATCCCTTTGTTATTCCTCGTGTCATACGACCATTATTTGCACATTTAAAACTGAAATTTGCACACACAACTTTCACACCTCGTTTTCGATCACTCATCGGTGCCATTTATTTACAGAAAGAGCGTTCAGACGTCATGGTCGGTCGCTCGTGCCGTCATTCTCTGAATGATGTAGGCGATTTTGTTATAATCGAATGTGAATTAGATAATTTCCGTTTCATTAAAAATAAAATATGAGAATAGATTAATCAAACAATATCCGACCGCCGGTTTCGGCTGCCGTTCGCTTCGTCATCCAAGCCCAAAATCGGAAGAAAAAGATAGAGACTTCATTTTTTCTGTCGTTTGATGAATGTCAACACGTTAAAAGTTACGACAAGAATTCTGCAAGAACGCCACTCTAATGAGTTCCCAAACACTGTAAATTCAGAACCGTCAAATTGACAATAAAAACGGAATAAATGTCATACTGGGGATTTAATTAGCATAATACGGTTAATTAAGATGGGAAAAATAGTGGCGACGACTCCTTCAACAAGCAAAATATCATTATTAAGAAGAAATTACGCGTTATGGGACTTGATACAAAATCAAAATTTTGCAACTTTACACCGCCATCATAAAACGGGTGTAACGTTTCAAAGAAAGAAATATCTTACAAGCTATACAGCAGCCTACAAAACAATAAAATAATACAAAAACGTTTCACATTATGATAATTATGCAAATTTGAAGTGAAAATGTCAACCGTTTCTCTTCAATCCGATACCCACAACGGATCAAATTACCAAGATTTTTTGTTTTGTTAATAATAATTAAAAAGTGAGCAATTCTAAGTTAAGATTATATCTCATGGTTATTTATAAATAACAGTAGTATGACTACACTAAGTATTCTGCAGGGAGAATTATATTTTGTATATTTACATAACGTGTGTGACACGTTGCCATTTTGCAAGTGTTCTACAAACACCATAGGCTTGGATATTGACGCCTTATAAAAGTACACAAACCATATGAAAAAATGCAAAAAAACTGCATAACTGCCATAATTTTATTTCACCTTGTAGAGTTACTGCTTATTTTAATTACCCACTTCAAGTGTAATTATTCAATTAATTATAATATGTGAATACAATTATACATAATTAATCCAAGTACCGACACTAATAGGAAACCACCATGGCTGTTGTATAACATCCGAGAGAGAAATCATTGCCAAAACTGTCGCTACTGAATGAACGTAAACAGTAAAATATCAGTTTCATGTTAATGACAAAACAGAATTTAATTTTTACAACTAAACTGCTTCAAAGTGTGTCAGAAAATGTGATATAATAACTGCCGATTATTAAAATCAAATTCAATTTCTTTTACCGTTGCAATTCAATAATAATTACCATAAGTAATATCACGAGTGACTATGTAAATAATGGGAAAATTTCAGGTTTAATTCATGAATGACATTCAAGTGACAATTCCATGAATGTAAAGAGAAATGTCATGTTAAGAGCAGTGCAGTTTTATCATTGTCAATAAAACAAGCGACATGAACATTATCAACATTTTTTTTTTTTTTCATTTTGACGAGTGCGGGAATAATGTTAATGCTGACGAGTTATATTTTAATGGCAATTTCTTGTAAATGAAGAGAAATGTCAGGTTGACATAACCTATCGAAATATTAATAAGTGATAATAATGTGGATGGGGTGTTATCGCTTAATAATCCTCTGATCCGTCAAACTTTGAAAAATACCCTAATTGTATTGACTGAAATCACAGAGAAGATAACAACTGAAAAAGAAAACAGCTCCTAAGAAGGTTTTAACAAATTTCAAAAATTGTCATCCTCTTGTGCGCAACCATTTTTGTTTTGAAACGTTTAATAAGAATGTTAACTGGAAGTTTTGTATTTATTTATGTTGTATTTATTCTCTTTCCCTCTCTGGTCTTTCAAAGTTTTTTCCTATTTTAACTGCGCTCCTTAACAACTATTATTTCAAATTTGTCACTACATATTTATTTTTTTTTTAATCTGTCTAGTTCTAGAAGTTCTGGCATCAAGTTACAATATCCATTTCACAATGAATTCTAATTACATTTTTTTTGGCTACCATATACGGTCACACTTTTTTTTTGTGAACAACCGTGGGTATTCATTTTATTCCATTCAACATTCCCATACCCAATAATCCTTTTGTTTATGTTTTTTGTTTACTTTTTTTACGTAATAAAAATATCAGACAGTCGTGGTTGCATAAAATAATGCACAAAAATGTGGCAACATATTCATAACAAGAACGACCTACATAATTTTTTTTCCGTTAAAGTTAAATGAAACTCTTTCGTTGAGGAACAATCTTTTATCTTTTTGCGTTGCATTTTATTTGAATATTGCGATCAAAATGGGTCAACAACTCTGTTGACATATAAACCGACGATAAATATGCAATAAATACTTTATCTTTCGACATTTCAAACAGCAGATTTGCATCGTACCTTTACCCTTACAAGAAAGTGCTATTTGTTTAACAAACTGCTATCTTAGCCAAAGAAGGAAGAGGAAGCGGATTTGGTTTATGTGTTAAGAAAACGGTGAAACATTATTTCGCTTGAAACATTACTTGGTACATGTTTGGGTAAACCACAAAATACAATAGTGAGGTCACATAATTATTATTATTAGTATTAGTCACACCCATTTGATTCTCTCACTCGCTTCGTCAGTACAGATTTTTGAATATATGAACCAAATAAGCACTTAAGTAAGCCGAACAGGACAATACGTGTGGTGGGGGCGTGCCTCTTCCGGTCACCTACATGTATTTGCTTTTTAAACGAAGCAAATGTGATAATAAAGTTTAATTGTCGGCTATTACGGCTGTATCATGTGCAGCCGGTTGCGTCGAACAAAACCGATTAATTAAGTTACACATTTCCTCCCACTGGTGCTTCGGAAGAAATATTTCGAATACTCCGAAAAAAGCAACAACAATGCCGCACAGCCGACAGGTAGGTTAATTGTGGTCTATTGATCCACATCAAAAGCAGAAAAATAATGATCCCCCCGAGCCAACGGCGAACAGAAAACAATTCATCCGGGGGGGTACCGGATGCTTCGAAAAAAATCCTTTCGAACGAGAAGCAAACGTTTTCAACATCGTTTAGGTTTTTGCCTGGATTATCGAAACAGGAAACGCGCCGTTTATCATTCTGCATGGTCATTTTATTACAGCTACGTACAAATGTCGGCGAGGTAGGCCTTCCACGGCGCCGGCTAACTGTACGTTTTGTAATTTCTAGGTACCTGGGAACGTTGCGCCCGAAACGACACCTTCGGAGACGGCTTTCTCACCGGCGACAGCCGCTCACGTCTTAATACCGAAACTTTTCCAGAAACGAGTCGATAATTGCGTGTCCCCCGTCGCGGCTGGAAATCTCCTCTTGGTCTCCCTGCGTCGAGGAGCGTTTACGGTTGTGGACCGGCCGTAAATAAAGGCGACCGCCGTAAATGACAAGACAGTCATAAACCGACGGCCCGTAGGATTCTCAACATAAAACGCGTGTGTTATGGGCCGATGCGTTGCCTGTCCTGCCTTATCTACAGATATTACAGTCGCCATTCAACACCTGTAAACAGCACTCGTTAAGAACTCGAATTATTACGCGACTTTTTACTCCTTTTCAATTACGAACAGCGTTACTATGTAGTAATAATAATAACGGAAGATCTACCTTCACTAAGTGGTCATTAAAACCGGGTATGTGCGAGATATAAATGAACGATTTCACCAACTCACCCGCTCAGATGCAATCAGCGGGCACATATTAGCGACGCTGCTGCAGAACAAGAGACTCGTTAGCGAGATTTCTGCTGAAAACCATCCACCATGAGCATGCATGGACGCGGTATATGGCATTTATCGCGCTGCGATCGAATGGCATGGAAGACCACTTGAATGGGAACTACTAAAGTTGACTCCAGAATTTCTTGTTAGTAATATAAACAATAAACACCTGATAGTATATTATAAAGGTAGAGAAGACGATTATTATAGCTGAGGCACCAAGATTAAATCCCGAGCCGCGGCGAGGGATTTAAGGTGCCGAAGCTATAATAGTCTTCTCTACCGTGGTTTATATACTATTTTTTCCACTACTAGTAACTCAAATCATTTTTTCCTTCTATTTT
>QDEB01055394.1:0-11867 GCA_004193795.1 Asbolus verrucosus | reverse complement strand
GTGAAAAAATGAATTTTGTGACCTATTACATTCACCAACATGTTTTAATTCAGAATACGCACGATACTGTTTATGAACAAGACATGTTGATACAATTAATTAACCCTTTTTGGAGATACAACAGAGAATGTGAATTTAGCGAATGAAAACAGTTCTGAAAAACCGAATCAAACTTCAACGGTACATGTAGGCGTTTTATTTTGTTATAATTTTTCGTTTTTAGATGAAAAAAGATGAACCTGAAGAGGGCATATCTTATTCCAATAATGGCTACGAAAAATATACAACTTCGGTTATGTAACTACGCAAATAAGACTTCTGTCAAGATTTTTTTAGGTCCTCAGGCTGTATATTTTACATGTCAGGCAGGAATAACTCGTGACAAAATGGATCAATCTGATTTAAAGGAGCTATATATATTCTGTGCATAATTTGTGAATTTAAGTTCGAACATTGTTCGATGCCAGTTTTCAGGGGAAAACTTCACAACATAACAAAACTATATAACTGAAGAGTGTAATGTCGTTGTCAAAAAATTTTCGGATAATTTTTTTGGTCAAAAAGTCGTAAGGTGAACACACAGGTAATATCGTGTTCGTGGCTTTATAAAATAACATTTTTTGCGATTATTATGAATGAAGTATTCAAATATTAAGTGGTAGTAAAACATCTGTAAGGTTATGAAAGGGGGACGAGGCAGTGAAGTGTGGTTGTAAAAGTGTCTTTCAACAAATATTTTATGGTTTTCTTGTTGTTTCACACATACGCACGCATATGAGGTATAAAAAGGTTCATCTTCTATTTATTTGGTAATAAAAAAAATACGGCATGTACCCGTCGAAGAGGACAAACATTATATAGAACTTTTTAGAAAGTGCCTCAACATAACGTAAAATCTAATTAATGCAAAGCCAGGCTTAATGGAGTCCTTGACCACATAATCGACCATTATCCCACTTGCCTTTTTATACCTTTTTTGTGCATAAAGTCCATTTTGTGGTAGACGCTCGATTGTTTTTGCTAATAATTTGAATTGAGCAATGTTATTGTGTTATTGACTCGATTGAGTAACGTTCATTGCCTTAAGGTTTCATTGCTTTAGGAGGTTCAATAATCAAATGTTAAAATAAATTTGTCATTTTCCTCCTCGAGGTTCATCCATTTGAAATCGCCATCACAGGCTTTTGGTTTATCAACGGAATGTTCTGCTTATCTCTTCGGCAGCTTTATGTTTCATCTCTGCTACAGAACATTAATTTCAGCCATTATAAAGAGCGGTGAGCACGTCTATTTCACGATTTTTCTTCTCCATGCTTGATGGTTATGTGGTGTGAGATTTAGTTCATCCGAACATGGCTATTGGTAGGCTATTAAGTGTTATAGTCAGGTGCGGCGTAAGACAAGTCATAATTTCACAAATGCTGATTTAATAGCTGCGCTACACTTATCTAATGTATTTTTAGTTTTGGTTTGAGCAAAGCATTTGCATTCTAGTAAGTCGTTTTTTGTTTGTAATGAAATTTTTCATCCGAAATTCAGCGAGTGTTCATTCCAGGTTATTAAATGTTGGGTAAATACGAGAACAAAGGAATTTTAATCACATTATAAATTATTCACACTTAAAAACATCATTAATTACGTCTAATTAAATTAACATGAACAATTTCATACTCTTTAATATCACGTTTTATTATAAAATTGAGCCTGAAATGAAAGTAAGTTAATTGTTGTAAACATTTTTTGCAACGAGGAAAAGGGTGTTTGTTCTTCAACTCATGCAAGGTCTGCAGAAAATCGATTTAACCTTATCCATACAATTTGAAAATTATATTTTAATTAGAAGATCGTGTTTTGAGAATGAAGTGGCAACTTCATTATCAAACTGGGACTTTCTCTACAATTCAATTTCTTGAGGCCAATCATGTAAAAACTTTAATTCTTGCAAAAACTTCTCCAGCAGAGCTCTCGCAGCACAGATAGGCATTGTTATATATTTGTTTAGTTATAAAACTTTTAATGTGGGCCACGGGCCACGGTTTATAGGGATTTTCAAATTGACAAAGCCAACTTTCACCCTTTAAGTTTAGGGTTCTGGCAGTCAGTAATTTTAACATAATTACAGTCGTTTGAGGCGAGTTTACGCACCATTAATTAAAAAATAACTTTATAAAAGTATTTTTAGTTGTACTAAATATTTCAGGTTTAGGGCCAATTCCTCGGAAATTTATTACAGTCAAAGTGCGTGAAGGGTACATTAAGGGATTAAAGTTATTAACATTCTGTTATAAATCTGTGTGGGACGCCGATAAAAATGACTAATTCTGTTACATCTTTTTTATTAATGAAGCCGAAATGTTACATGTTACATAATTCACGTCTGCGGTTTGCACCCGTGAAATTATTAAAGGGTGAAACTTCGACTCTTTAAATATAATTGGCTTCGGTATAAAGTGGATTTTCACCTGGGGGACATATTGAGTGCTCTTTAAATGAGGCGGATCTGATTTTCATTAAAATACATTTTTAAAATTTCATATGGTTTAGTCCAAGCGTGAAAACAGCTAGAGCTATAATAACTGTTTAAGAATGAATTTAATATGTAGATGTACATTTGAGATTGTTGTAATTGCTAAGTTTAAGTCTGACGTGAATATATCTTCCTCTCAGTAAGACAATTTATATATTGTGGGCCAAAGAACGAAATGATTTATGATCTGTTAGTGTTTCTAGAATATGTATTCGTTTTAATAAGATTCTTAATTGCTTTCACCATGTGTTCTCCGTTACAGTCCCTAAATGGCGAAATTTTCTGTCTAACATTGAACATTTTTTACATTTTCGATAGCATAATAAATCAGAATGGTTGTTGTGTATTTTCACTAATTTTAATTCTTGCAATTATGAGTATAATTTCAACGTCAAGGAAAAAACAAATGTAAACAAGAACACTGATTTGGTTAAAGATAATTTTTGTTACGATAATTATTTTTTATAACATTGTGTACCCAAAATCGACGCCATCGAGTTCGACGAAATGTGGTGACGTCATTAATTGCATGATATAAATCTAAACATCTGTACAACACAACACAATTTTCCTGGAAATTCATAATAATAATAATAACTGAAATTTAGTTCGCTGCAATCCAACTGTTTGATCAAGTTGACATTTTCAATAGATGAACATATACCTTGGAGTATAGAAATACTTGAAATAGAGATGATTTTCTCTGACAGAAAACAATACATTTCTGCTAATTCCGACTACATATGACAGTAAAAACAAAAATAAAATAGAAGACAGGCCAATATAAATCACTAAAGAAAATAACTTATAGTTACTTAAAAGTTACAAAATTTCATTTTATTTCATGAAATGGACCGACAAATCCTAGAAACTGTCAAAATACATTCATAAAATTTCAAAAATCNNNTAAAATAATTTCCAATATTTACTGGCTATCATAATTTTGAAAATCAGTAATGCAGAATACAGAAGAATATGACCAATATTTGACACATGTTGAATATCCTTTTGCTACCTTCTGCTAGTTTTGGTGATTAAGCTAATGTTATAAAAAATATTACCTTCTTTAGACAGTGAAAAAAAAAACTATATTTTTTATAATCCAAGGTCTTCGGTTCTATATGTCCACCTGATACAATATTCGATTCGTAAATATTAAGGAAAAAAATGTTTATACACATTTAAGAACCCACGCAGTAAAATAGACAATAGATTGCCTTCACTGAATTTGATAGCATTTTTAATTCCCTTTCTACTTTTGTTGTCAGATAGTACTTTTCACTCAATCAAAAGTGATCAATATTTGAACAGAAATTGTAATAATTTTACCAAATAATAACTATGGTGAGCTGATCACCGGAATTGATTCTGTCAGTCGAAACTTTTATAATAATTAGCAATTTTAAAGCTTCATCTGTCTTAGAAAGAATGAAAAATCTGTAGTGGAAAAGCTAATTTTTCTATATCAGCCGGTATGCATTCGTTACAGCCACTGAAAATGATTGAATAAATGGACATTTGTTCCGTTCTCATAAAAAGACCACACATAAATAATACAGAAGGGAAGCTCTGGAAGATGAAATTTATCAGGAAAGAGTAATGTTCCTTGATTGCTGTGTCCTTTTACCCCAAAAAAATAACCATCGTTTTTCTTCATAGCCTATTTGAGGACGACATTGGCGACGAGATTGCAAAGTTTTGTGCAAAACCAGCACTTATTAGATTACGGAGAAATTAAAAAAATCAACCGAATAGATAGTTCCTATGATAAGAAAAGCACTTTTTGTGCTCTCGAAATAATGTTGGGAAAACTTTTTTAGATACCACTAAACCTAAAATATGTGACAATACAGAATATAAATTTTATCAAAATTGGTCGGAAATGAAAAGAGCTTTCTAACGTTTTCCGTGGATGTTCTTAAAGTATTTGAATGTTAATTGCTATTTGTTCGGAATTGCAGGAGTTATATAAGTGGTTATAATTAGAGGAAATATAGACTTTCTCTAGGAAAAAATTCTTATTTTGTAACAAGGATTATGAGCAACGATTGTAACAACTGTTAGGAACGTGTAATTATTTATTATTTAGGCGTACAGAATAAGATTGAGATTAAAGCGTATTAGAGCATTGTAGAGCACTTCCTGTGGTGATAAAATTAATTCTTGCAATTAATTTCCCATAGCAAGTAGTTATTTTGCAAATTGTTGCCTGAAAAACTAGCCAGTAAACAGACTGGTTGAAACATTGTGTACACAGGAAGCCATTATGTAATTGAAGTGATAACTTATTTTAAAATCTAATTGGTCGGTTAAACGAGCAGTAATTGCGGAATGTACGCGACCTGTCCTCATAAATTTCGAAATTTCGCGGTGCAGCTCTTTCTGGCGGTTTTCGATTAAAAATCACATCCGAAAATGATCGGTCGAAGCATTCGCGTGACGAACCTCAGTTAGGTCCATGTTTTATGTCCATTATTTCTGTGGAATTTGTCGGTTTATCGTTAGATCTTTTCGAATATCCGTGATAATGATAACTTAACACTCAGCAAACACTTTTTCCGCAATGGAGAAGAATTCAACACGAATCAATATGAGTTCGGGGCTTTGGCGCTTCCATGCTATTCGCTGCTCTTTGATGTTTGTCTTTTTTATCCTGTTCAAGTGAACTGTTTTCTGCTACAATGTAATTTTTCACCCGGGGGATAACACAAACAAACTTCAATTCCATTCCTGAAAATAACGAAAAACGGCGGTACTGGCCGTCGATTTGTTTGTAATGGTCCGCCACAATAATAAACTCGATTCGCATGCCGGAAGGGATGTATGAGATTTTGTTATCACATCTAAGGGGACGAATTATTCGGCTCACGTACCGTATACACCTACCCATTCCGTGTCATGCAAACTGATCCATAAAGAAAACCAAAAAGGTGTAAAATAATATAATGAGCAACATGAAACGTTATGGTAGGTGTTGACAATCGCCATATGGTCGATCGACCGATCACGAACCGACCTGTAATTGGTAGTACAATGAGTATCATTTATATTTTTAAATTGGAACACATTTCACCACCAGTAACCGAATTACGCAACCCATCTTTCCACCAGGAGTCCATTTACTCTTCGCAAAGGAAAAGCGCACCACTCGTCGGACAAGCATTGTGATGTTATCCTTCGACGTCACATTTTTTCAGTACCGTAAGTTACTGTATCGGAGGCACGCCCATATTCTTGATTAAAGACCAGATTACCATAAAGACCGTAACGACCTTAATTTCCCATTGTGTGTAGGAAAGTCCAACGAATAATAGAAGCTTTTTCTTCCACGAGAGCCCAACGAGTTTTGACTTCTCACATCCTCATCGCTCCGATTTTCCTAGGGGCTTTTCTTTTTTGGCGTAATATTTTTTGTCGTTGTGTGGGCAGATCGGAATTCAAACCGGAAAACCAGAAAATTGGATGGGCGGGCCTTCTTTTGCTTGTCAAATGTTTACCTGATGGTTTCCGGGTCGGTTTAGGATTCCAGTGTATAAAAACAGCCTTCGCAGAAATTTGTTTGATTATTGTTTATGGAAGATGTTTTCTCGCAATTATTTGTGACAGCAGGGTTCGGTTCAGACGGGAATTTGGCA
Source organism: Asbolus verrucosus (assembly GCA_004193795.1). Taxonomy (NCBI): domain Eukaryota; kingdom Metazoa; phylum Arthropoda; class Insecta; order Coleoptera; family Tenebrionidae; genus Asbolus; species Asbolus verrucosus. Next base: position 5,705 of record QDEB01055394.1, on the reverse strand, counting down.
AATAATTTCCTCTGCTTTGTGTGGAAGGGATTGAAAAGCCTGTAAATTCTTAAACCTCGCAGGCAGTGTCAGTGAATGAGCATGGGGTTATTTATTAGAAGTATTTTACGACGTGATTTTGAGAAGTTTTCTTTCTTCGTAGGTATTAGGATTTGGAGTTTTGATGATTCCAAAGAACCGTTCCTCGTTTCCTTTTATTCAAAATGTGTTTTCAGCAAAACAGCCGCCTTTATCAAAATGGACTTCTAACTTATTTTATATTTTGTTCAGTCATGTTAAAAAAAAACTTTTGCTACTACTGCGACATTTTCAGCCCCATCGTCTGTGTAAAAAGATTCAAAAATTCAATTCAACATTCATTTTAATTAAACGTTGCTGACAGATTTTACCTCCTAGAACTTTGTATTTACAGCTCATTTTTACTTTCTTTTACTTTACTAATTGGCAGTGACTGCAACCACAAAGTGTTAAATGGATCTATATCTTGTCTAAAGGAGACAATGTTAGAGGTTCATTGTATTTTTAAATACTTTCACAGCTTTTACAAAAGTTTTTAATCGTAATAGCGATTTTAGAGCAATAAATGTGGAGAAGGAAGCGTTTTATCGCTATATCTCCGGACAATTTTCTAGATTCTTTTGGGCTCATTTAAAATTCGTTTTTATGGAACATCGCTACAGTTGTTGATAGATATTCAATAAATATTCTGTATAGAGTGTTGTTAATTCCGAGTATTAAAAAAAACTTTTTTTACTTTCATGAAGTTATATATAGCCTCTACTGAAATTGTCTTTGCCTTCAAATATCTCTTTCATTCATTTATATTTCTCTACTAGAAATATTTAGAGGAATTACGACTATTGTTTAAAAAATGATATATTTGTAATGACCACAAAAGAAAGAATCCATTAAGTTTAAGTCTGGCAACCTCACTGAGCGTGCTATGACACCTCCGACAATAAATTTAGTTTTATTCCTTTAAAAAGCTATGTTCAGGTGAAAAGTGTTTTTGTGAACGTTCGATATATTATAGTTTCTTCATAATGAATGAATTATTCATAAAGTAATTTTAAATTTTGTGGTAAAGTCTTGACGTGACAGTCGGCTTATATTTTTCTAATGGAACACAGGAGTGTTTTTGATGTTTTTTTGCACTTCAGACTATAGACATATTAAAATTTCATGTCGTTTAATGGTATTGAATAAAAATTAGAAGCGTTAGCTACATAGTGGATTGTTCTTCATAATTCTCACTGTATAAATACTTAATTATGAATAATGTGTTAAGAATACATAAATAAATATTTAGGTAGAAAAATTCGAAAAATTAATATTAATTAATACTTATTATTTTCTAAATGAAAGCACCAATATAGCCATAATTTATCAGCAATGTTTTATTCTTTATTAGGCTAAAAAATACAATTTTTAATTAATATGTCATCAGCAGACATTGGAAATATCTCCGTATTTTAAGTTAAATCTAAGTCGAAAAGTTAAAACTTTATGCATTAAAAGAGAGCCATTGTAGCGAACTTACAGTGTACTGCTGCAACCGCTTTATTTTTGTAGAAAATATTATGTAAATGTAATATGTTCGTAAAATTTAGAAAGTTCATGAGGCATAAGTCTAAATATCAACAATTAGATCTCAAACGTTTACAAATCAAAAAAGTTTAGAATTGCAAAATCTGGCCGAAGGATAGCTATGCTGTTATTATAATAATGAAATAAGAAAAATTTGAAAAGTGATATGCCTGTATTAGCAGCGATCTAAATGTGGGCTTTAATTCGAACAAATAAAACATTCTATTCAGATAAATAGCAATAATAATGTGAAACAAACCTTAATTAATTTGCGTTGTCTGTATAAATTCATACTTTATAGCTTTGCTAAATAATAAATCTCGTCTATAATACACTCTTATCTTTAACATAATCGTACATCGAAAGGAAGAGATCTCAAGGCAGTAAAATATTACCACTGTTTTTCTGTAATAATACTGTAGAGTTGCTAATGGTCGTGAGTTCATTAATCTTATTTATGAATTATGTAACTTTTTTTGTGAAACTACAGATGTTTTTTATATTTATAAAACATTTTGACTTGGAGATTCTATCCTCCAGCCGACTTTTTTCAACATTTGATGTAACGTTGTCCATCATGTAAATCTTGGCCAAATACCACGATAAAACTTCTAAGGAAATATTGTTCTAAATTTCCATCAGCGTAGCTCAGTCCGATGAATCTGTTTACGTAGTAGGCCACACGATATTTCAGCTCCAAAACAGGTGAAGAATGAAAAATTGAATTTATTTCTAAGACATCGGGGAAGTTAACGATTCGAGAAGGTGTGGAGGTGTTCGGGCGAACATACTAATTTTCAATTTGCCATGGAACGTCACACATCCATTAGTTTTTGAGTTATGACGTAAAGTTACGGGAGCAGGTTTCGGCCAATATTTTTCAACGGTGACAGAATCACCAGGAAGTGTTGTTCCACCACGACCTGCAGCCCCAATTACGCCAAACTCGTTCAAGTCGGCGCCGATGTTTACCTAAACAAAGCGACGAATGATGTGGCGAGAAAAAGACAATGACCACGACTTTCGGGGAGCTTAACGAGTTTCGTATCGACGAACAGCCACTCCTCATCCTTTTATTTCAGTTCTGGAATCGTACGGAATAATTTAACACCATCCAAGGAGATCTCGTTTTTCCTGAAAATTGTTTTGGACATTACCAAAGCGTTGATCTCACGCTCAGGTAATTTAGTGGTTCACATGTAACTAATAAGTTGATTCTTAAGTATATGCTGCGGCGGTTATTTTTCTCGGAGCTATTACCTAATTCAGGGTGGAGTTTCACTGTTCATCTTCATTTGCTCTTGTCAGAGGAATAATTATTATTTCATTACTGTTCCTTTTGATAAATTCCTTAACGAGTACGTTGCGGTTTGTGTTTTTTAACGGACTTGTTTTGTTTCGTCTCATCACTATTTTATTCTTTGACTAGCGTATTATCATGCGCAAGAATTCGTGGAGATTCTCCTCGGAATAAATATTAGCATAATGTAGGGAAAGAAACATTTTTTATTTTAGCAACATTAGGTATACGGCTTGTCGGCTTTGCTAACCACAAATTTATATTCTTCCACGCAGCTGGGGTATTATTTACAGTCGGTTGGCATTGTTTTAAACAACAATATTTTTTCCATAGGAGAAAGTTCCTGAATATTGTTAAAAGTTATCCAGTTTTATTTAGTTGCGGCCTCGTTCAACTTCTATATGAACAACTAACAAGGTATTAACTTTTTTTGCAAAACTTTTAATAAGTTTCAAATTGGATCCTAATCCCAAAATGAAAATACATCACACGAATAAAATCACGGCCAGTTTCAAATAATAAGCGTTACCGGTAGACCTGTTATTTATTAATTAGCGATTCAGGATTTATGAATTTTAAATGAAAACGTCTGGCGGGATACAAAGTTGCAAACCTGTTCCTGGTTTTTATACGTTTCATGCAACTTAAATTAAAAAATATCACACCTTGGGCAATTTGTTTAAAATCGTAATTATAAATCTCGCACTACTTTCTTGGAAGCTTTCTTTATGCAGACTTAACATCAATCACCGACAATGAACAGTTCAACAGATAGTTAATTACGCTGCTTCGCCCCGCAGATAGTTAAAAAACGCATAGATACCGGTAGGAGACCATAGAGTTATTAAGAGGTGGAAGTTTCTCTTGGTTTTATTTCAGCCAAAGGCGAGTTGTTTTTGCCATATTTTGGCGTGATCATTTTTCTCTTCGCCGTCAGTTTTTTCCGCGGGGACGTAATGAAGTGTGACCAAGTTACGAAATTTGGTTGCTTTCTACGTGTCTAGGTGTAGTTGCAATTAAACGGCGATGTTTCCCATCGTTACGATTGTTGAAACGGAATCTGTTTGAACCGAATGGAAGCCGCCTCGTAATTACGGTGCGTACACGTAAGGCGGAATAAGAACTTCGGAAGACAGCCACCTCGCCATGCAGACAGTTTTTGTTGTGCAAACAAGAATGTCGACTAATGTTCCCCCATTGTTTTCCACACCTAGCAATTTCGTTTTAAATGTGAGAATTCCAACCGTTATCCATACAAATCCTCCAGCTTTTTCCGCAAATCGTCCGCCGCCGAGGTCGATTTACCGCACGGCAATCAACTCGGTTAGCAATTAATTCTAAATATTTAATTCGAGGCGGCCACTTTTGATCTAGATCGAAATCCACATTAAATTTTGCATAGAATGGCTAAACTCTCACCTATCACCTTCAGGTACGTTTGCCGTGTTATTCAGCTTACAGCCGCTAAAACCAACCGTAAACATTTTAGTAAATGTTAGAATCCTTTCACTAACCTGCTTGAGAAAATATCAGTTCATTACGAACAATTGTTTTAATTCACTCGGTACAAAATTGATGTCTACGATTTTGCATGTAAATTTATACATTCAATGAACCGAAACGCAAATTCCTTCTATTCCTGCAAACATTCGGTTCCGTTTGTCGGAACCCCCAAGAAAATAACGGTTTGACGCCATAAATCGAGCCCTCGTATGTGAACATCCCCCACATGATGCAGACCAAATGAGTTTTTCATCGCTAATGGCCGTAATTAAAAATCGTTTAATTTGCGGCCTTTACGACATTCTGTAAGGATTAATAGCGTGTTGATGTAAATAACAACAGCCAATTATGTAATAAGTTAAATTGATTAGTCGAAGGGTGTCATCGAGTTTACATCATACTAATTTAATTGGAACCATCAGAGAGACTGTTTTAGTTGGGGATAATTAAATATTGGTGTTCGTGGAGGAGTTGCTTGACACTTGCATGTGGCGAACAAAACAAATTAATAATAAAAATTCAGCAATCAGCAAATGCCGTTTCATTAGCTTGATTATGTTCGGGCGACACGCCATCTTGTTTTTTAAATTTTCATGACCCCTAAGTGTGTTAGAATGTTATATTATAAGTAATAATTACTTTTTTATTAATGGCGTTAGTTGCAGAACCTAGTTATGTAATAACAGTAATTCAACTTTTCCTTTATGAAAAAACCTCTCTCTGAATCAGAAATGCGAAACTTTTAATCAGAATAATAAAGCGATCTTTTATGTTTGCCAAGGGTTCACAAAGGATAATTGAAAGAATCGTAAGAATAGAAGGAATTGCGATTCCGGTTAATTGTTACGTTTTATGAGCAGCGCTGTATTAACGTAATTCGGGTCACCTTCGCTCTTGTGATTTATTGCGAAATATTTTTAAAGCAGCTGCAATTATCCTTTTTAGCGCGCTAATTATTATTATTTCCAGTTGTTCATGTCTTCAACGAAACAAAGATACGGCGGTCTATATTTGGGCTCGAAGAAAGAGGGTTTAATGTGTTGTTAAAATTAATCTTGCGTTAAACCGCGCTTTTGTCTTTATTTTTGACTCCAAGAGTCGGAATAACAGAACCATTACCACATGTATGTAGAAGAAAGTGTTAATCATTTTGAAGCTGACGGTTGTGAAATTCATTACGGAAAGAGGATCTACATAAATTTTCGATTTAATTTTGAAATTCAAGGAAAAATAAAAATGAATTATGTACGTAGGTATATCTAAAATTAAAACAAAAATATAAGCAAATAATAATTTTTATGTTGCATCATTAAAA
>QDEB01055389.1:0-14018 GCA_004193795.1 Asbolus verrucosus | reverse complement strand
GTAACGAGACAAGGGAACAGGGATGGTAAATTTAAAAAGAAATTATAAAAACTCTCATGATTATTATTATAAAAGTACAAAATATGATAAACTCTAGATATAATAATTATAAAATGTAAATAAATGGTTTGAAAGCAAATAAATATATATTTGTACTTAATGGACGGATTATTTGCGTTATCACTGCAATTCTTGAAAACATTACACTACCCCAAAATGCACAACTTTAATCTTGGGCTGCGCCCCTCCTTCATTCCCATCATTTTTCCTAATAGGCGTAAAATCCTTAAGATAATCCTCATTTGGATGACACAGCGGCAAACTATCCGCCAACTCCTTTTGGGGGTCTGTCAAATGCGGAGGTGGGGGAGGTCTAACTGGTCTTTTAATCTCCGGGACAATGAAAGCGGTTACTGTGTCCGAAAATTTCACTTTCGCTTGTGGTTTTTTAACAGTCCCTGTATAACTCGCCTGAGAATTGTTCGAAGTAGATGGCAGAGGTGGTGGTGGAATTGCGGGCTTAATAGGAGTAAAAGAATTCTTGTGATTATTCAGATTTGGTTTGTTTTGGGCCTGATTTAAAAAAAAATTAGCTCCGCTGTTTAAATTCGTGTTACTCGAAGCGTAGGGGATTCCCAAATTTGGCAGCGGCGGTGTGAAAGGTAAAGGAGGTGCCGGGATGTTGCTACCAAAATGGTAATTTGTTTTGACGAAATTCGGGGGCACTTGCGGCGCTTTCACGTACGTGGCCCTCGGGGCACAATTAATGCTGGGGACCGGGGGCACGAAACTGCTGCGGTACGTTTTGGGATACGCCTGGTTGAAATTTGTGGTCAAAAAGTTCTCGTTGTGGGTGCTTTCGAACTGACTGGGATGGGTCTGGTTCGTTTTTGGCGCGAATTCTTCACTTTCGCTGCTGCCAGAATCGGAGCATTGCGAACAGGAGGAGCGAGAGCAGTTGGAGGCCTCACTCGAGCATCTGCTTAAGAGGGCCGAGGCTTGAGCTCTGGCAGCCGCTGCCATCTCTGTTTCTCCGATTTTCACTGCTATGTAATGCAAATCCATGAACAGGTCATGGTGGCCCAAGTCGACGGCCAATAGGAAGGCGGTTTCGAACATGCTCGCCCGGACTAATTGATGGAAGAATCTGCGAGTCAATGAGAACACTTGAGTACCGAAACGATTGCGAATTTCGCCGCTCAGAGGCACCGGTGGGCTGTGAAAACTGCCCAAAGCGTCTTGCAGAAATTTCGCGACTTCCTCAGTCATCGGGCGTGATAACAGAAACGCTATAATTTTCTGCAATACGCTGAAACTTTCTTCGTTAAACTCCCAACTTAACAACAACCTTATCGCTTTATCAACTTTTGACATTTTTAAATATCTTTGGGCTACAAATTTAAAACTTAGAGCTCTATCTACATGAGATATAAGAACCATGGGACCTTGTTCTAGTGCTAGTATTAAATCTTTTGGGCCCCAACTAACAGAACTGACGGTAAACTGCATATTAAAATAGCCTGATAAGTCTACTAAAGCGGTTGGAGTACAATCCTCAATCATAATTTGTGACTTGATACTGTTTAGAGCTGTATCAAAATACTGCAACTGTCCTCTTTCATTTAAAATAACGACTACAGCCCCCAACGGGTGCCATCTGGCGAACTTAGGTATAAACAGCGCTTTCACTGTTCTAGTTGAGCCTCTATTACGATCCAATAAAGCTAGGGATCCATCAATACATCCAATCAATAATCTGTTTTCTGTTTCATTTAATGCGCAACAACTAACCTGCGTTTGTAAAGGTACAGAAGTTACAGATATTCGTTTAAGATGGGTTCCAACTAATTCAAAATTACTTACTTCTACAGAAACAGAACCTCTTAATGTCACTTTCTGTTCAATTACAATCAATGTTCGGCTGGTAGTCCTACTAACAATAACGTCAATAGGATCACCATCAGTTTTTTTATAAGCTAATAATTCAGGGCCTCTAGCGCCAACCCAGTACAAATGCAAATTGGCTCTTTGGTAATCTTTTCCTAGTGGACTCCATGGTTGGGGATGTTCGGCTTCTGATTTACCCCAAACTGCCAACCAATCGCCGTGAAAATTCAAATGACGTCTAGGACCCCCTTCAACAATCCATCCCTCTTTCCACTGTCCTCCATAGCCAAGTACATGACCGTCATTGCAAATACAAATAATCTGTTGACCTAATATAATGCCGTCACAAAGTATGTTGACTTGGAGCTTGGCAGCGAGTTGTTTTTCAAAATGTATGCTACTTAAATCGCCGGTTTTGAAATTTATTGTAAGGTTCACCAAGACCCCAGTTGATAATAAAAGTTGTAACTGATTATCTGACCATGAAAAACACACTATTTTGTTGTGAAGTAGGTAGTCCTGGAATGAATTAGTTTAGAAAAAGGTTGGCACGTTTAAATGCATCTATACTTCTAGTTCTCTCAGTCTGTCTCTTAATCTTTGTGGTCTTTTATTTGGAAGATTCCATATGACACCCCTTTGTTCACAATATTTCTTTTTACTGTGGTAGCAGAGAGAATCGTTGATGTCCTTCTTTGAATAATATCTAAAATGATGGTTTTTAATTAATTTTATTTTCAAATAGAGGCGGTTTATTACTTGAATGAGCCAAAATCTGTGTGTTTTACTATGACATCTTCTTGGGTACTCCAGAAATGTATTTCGTTCAGTAATGTTAACATTTCCACCTACTTAAAGTCGCTTATTATGACAAACTATTAAACATTTTTTTGTACGTCCATTTCTTTTCAATAATTTAATAATTTATTCAACTCTCAGGTTTACGGACAACACAAACATTATTTAGCACATCCATGTTAGTTGTTTTAATTTTTGCAAGTTGCATGATCCACGACACATTTAAAACAAATCTTGATTGACGGAATAATGAAGAATTTAAATTAATTATTTAATTACTAATTATAATTCCAATGAATGCAGAAGGCATTATATTAAAATGATTAATTTAAAATATGACATCCTGTAATTTGAAATAATTTGGATTTGGATTTAATTAAGTTATGTTGGTAGTCTTATGTACATAACCTCAAATTTGAGTGTGTGTTTGGTACTTCGAGGACTTTTAAAAATGTTTTCAGTATTTTCATTTAGCACTCGTAGATTATCAAAATGCAGGCAGCTAAGAAGTAATTAATCAAATAAGTCGAGTAAATGACGCACTGAATGTGTGTAAATTTTTTTAGATTTTCGTCAGTTGTCTGGTGCGGTCTCCAATGCCCCAGAAGAAGCAAAAGCAAAATCAGACAGTCTACATAAAAATATTGCAGAATATAGACACATTTATCCAGAATTTTTACCTGATCCAAAAATTGAGTTCAGAAATCCAATCAGAGAGAAGTTAGAACGTAGCGACATGATAGAGAGACGAATCAACATTGATATTCCAGAATTTTATGTTGGTTCTATCCTGGCAGTCACGTCTTCTGATCCACATACCCCTGGAAAGTTTTACAAGTTTGTTGGCATTTGCATCAAAAGAGAGGGGTGTGGGTTGAGGGCAAATTTCATCGTAAGAAATGTAATTGATCATCAGGTATTTACAAATTCAAGAAATAATCTACTGAATGCTTAAAGATTTATTTTAGGGCGTTGAAATTGTGTATGAAATGTATGATCCCACCATTAAAAGCATAGAGGTGTTGAGGCTGGAAAAACGCCTTGATAATGAATTATTGTATTTACGTGATGCATTACCAGAATATAGCACGTTTGATCCCAACATGGAAATGGAAATTTTACCAGAAGGTGCGCCAGTACCTGTCAACGAAATAAAAGTCAAATTAAAACCCAAACCCTGGTTAGAACGGTGGGAAAGAAAAGATCTCAAGGGAGTGCAAGATTTAGGATTGCCCCAAAAATTCTATGATAAGGCCAAAAAACTGGAGACTCCATGGGAAAAATTCGATTTAATGAAGCAATATATGTAATCAGATACATGTTTAAATACATTGGTTTAAACAATTTGTTTTAGGAGGACAATTCCTGAAGAAGAACAAGCTGAAATATATTCGGAACTGAAGTCACATTTACATAAAGTTGGAGTCACTCAGAAGATCAAGAGGAAGAGAACGTTTGTGAAGCCAACCAAATTGGCGTAATTGTTTATTTATTATCTAAAGTCTACATAATTTTATTACAAAGAAAAAGCCAGTTAATAGTAACAATGAATTTTTGTATATACATAATCACATGAATCAAACAATATTTAAGTTTGTGCTAAGTATGTACAAGGATTATCTTAAAAAAGATAATTTTATGAAACAGTGGCAGTTCAACTCCAGTGTTTTATAAAATCAGTCGAATTGTAAGTGCTTAAAAATAATACACAAAGAAGTAATGACTTTAATACTGAAAACAATTTTAATCAAGGTGCGAATTATAATTTTAAAAAGCACTTCTGAATCATTTTCGAATACAATACTTTTAATTTTAAATAAAATGCCATATTTCAATAACCTTATATTTGTCAACAGAGAAAAATAAAATAATTTAAGTATCCTAACGCTCTTCATGGCACGTATTCCCTGCGGTTTTCAATAAATATGCCTTGAATGCGTGCAATTTTCACGAAATTTGCCAAAATTTAAAAACGACTGAATCTATTGCATTTTGGAAACTTCAAACCTAGTATTGACGAGTTCTTCATCAGAATCTAAGATAGGAAGAGCGGGATCACTTTTAACATTTTCTTCTAACCATCGGAGATCGTCATCAACGGAATTGCTTCTGGGAGAAGACGGTTTCGGGTGATGAATTCTAACTTTAACACCATACGCATCATTGACCAACTGCTCTTCTTCTTCATCTTCTCCCGTGTCCAATAATGGTACAAAAGCATATCTTTGATTGTTATTTGTGGGTCTCCATAGAATCATAATGACCAACAATAAGGCAGAGAAAAGGATATGCCAGTACGCCTCTTCCAACCACAAGTCTTTCCAGATAATTAAACAGGTCACAATTCGATGCGTTTTGATGGAATATAACATAAAACAGATCGAAGCGATCACGGCAAAGATCAAAGTATTCGTAAAATGACGATATAAGGCTAATTTAATTTCGTTCCTGCGCAATCTGAGGGTCCTGGTTGTGTTGACCAAAGCGCTAAAAATCCACCAACAGATGGCTGAATCCAGCACAGCCAAAGGAACCGAAGCCACCAACAATTCTCTACTTTGATCATTTTTGGGGCGCATTATTCTTAAATAAGCTTCGGAAGCGGCGAGGAAGAAATAAAGAAATCCCACTCCGACGACTCTATGCAACGTCGAACCCAATCTAGGCTTAACTATCCCGAAACCTAAGCTGACTATAACAACCAACATTCTTGCTAAAGTTCGTTTAGCACAAGACACCCATTCGGCGAACAGCATCGCGCCTTGAACTCTCATCCCGGTATTATTGATGCTCTGATATTCTGCATAAAACGTCGCCTTCTCCAACATGCCTAATAAGATTACACCGCCAATCCAGAATTGAACACGCAGCAAATCGCGCCATTGCAAAAACGACATGATTAACCAAATTATTCCGAGGATTACATAAAATATACACATGAAACCGTAAAATGGAAGCAACGGCCAATCAGCTGCGGATAAGTAACCGTAATCGCTTTTCATTGCGATATGTACACCTACATTAAAGTCCGTTGTATTTGTGCTGACTTTAAATACCAAGACATAAACGCCATCATGCGGGATTACGTGAATTGGTTGCGGCTGAGATTTTTCTTCCTTGTTTACAGGAGGTCCATCGAGTATTATGTGATCTCCACATTTGTATGTTTTTGTGAAACGGTAAATATTGGTGGAATTTCCACTTATCTGATTAGATTTGGCAATCTACAATTACAGTGATGTGATTTTGTCATAGTTTTTGGACTAACTTACGGTTTTAGCTTCGTTTACGGCCTCACTAAAGTCCCAGCAAGGTGAAGGCAAAATAACCAGATTAATATTTATATCCAAATCATGTGCATGGGTTTCACAGTTGACTGGAAAATTATTAAATTAGGGGGTTGTCGCTACTCGAATTTGTGTATAATTACTTTGTAAAAACACTTGTGCTCCTTTATATAAACTTTTAGACAAAACTAAGCTGCTGTAATCCTAAAAATGGAAAAAATTGTTGGGGCGAACTGTTCGAGGATTTTTCAAAATTCTTACCGAAGTTAGATTATAGTCCCATTTACCTTCATCCGGGAGTCCATTTGTGGTAGATATTAATATAAGGACACACGTTATGGTAAAACATGCGTTCAACATTGCAATTTATTAATTTTCTCAAAAAGATTTCCAGTAATAAAATAACCTGTCATAGAGCGATAATCAACAATGCAGGCTTGCCACTTGTATTGATTGTACATGAGGAAAATCCCTAGCAACAAACATTCAACCAGAATTTTCAAAATTTTTGTCAATCATCTTTTTGAAAAGTCATCGCAATGAAGCTGTTACAAATATGTTTGCTGTTGTGGTGGTGCACTAACTTTGCCAGTTGTTATTTCTACCCGCTATGCTTAACGACCAGTATACTTTCATCCATAAAGAAATAAAATAGTTTATCCTTGTACTTTTCAGGCGATAAATCCTGCATTGGTTACTTTAGCTTACCAAATATAAATTGGTATTTTACTTCAACGAGACAAGAAGAACATCCTGAACATGGCAATCAAATACAGAGGGTTACAGATATGTCAAAAACTCTCAATTTTGTATTTGCACCAATGACAAGTTTTTATACCGAAAATGTGGCACCTTTTATAAAACAGATGTTACAGGCACAGACATGATTTATTTATGTCGTACTTTTCTGTTAATTTTGTCAATTTTAGATTTACCAGGTGTCAATTAAAGAGGTGTATTCAGGACTTGTGCAATATTTCCCTATGCTTCAAGGAGAGAAAAAGGTTTGGTTCTCAATTAATGATCTCTAAAAAATGATCAACATTAAATGTGTTCCAGATCAAATCAGATAGCAAACTTTATTTTGCTCTTATAATGGCAAGTCTGGCAGCCTATCTGGTATTAGAAAATTTGTATACTAGTAATTTTCAGTGAAAATAACATCAAAATATGTTTGTTTAGATGCTATATGTGTATTTCACCAGAAAACTCGTTATGTACTACCAAGCGAACTTGAGAGAGCGGTACTTGAGTAAAATTAAAAAAGTCTTCCAAGTGGAAAATTGATAATATTTGAGCATATCATGTAAAGATGTATTTACATTTTTTTGACTCCTTGTTTAAGTTAAAGTGATTGTTAATCATTTCAAAAGAAGGTTTCAAAATTACCTGTAAGACTATCTCAATAAATTTCATAATATAAACGTAGTTTCATTAAAATGTGATACCCAATTGTAGGTAACCTCACTTTACAGCGAGTGATTTCCTTGAATTGTTGATAGCGTTTAAAGCATAGTGGAAAATGAACAATATACAAAAAGTCGCGTATCGAGCCTTTTTATGCCGAAAACTGCATCAGTCTCACAAATTGTTTGATGGTGGTTTATACGAACCAAGTTATTTGGAGGTAAAACAAATATAACCTTAAACAATGATGTTGAAAGATCAATCTGTAGGGAATGAAATCGAAAGTTCCATTGTATGACATGTTAAATATACAAATGCGAGGATATGATTTTCCGATTTTGGAAAGTTATCAAAAATTCGTGCACAGTTTGATGAAGAACATGGACATAAATGTGGAAGAGTCGTGGGCTACTCCTCATCAAGAAATTCAAGTTACCACTTTAAAACCAAAAAGTGAAGTTATTAATGCCCAATATGATCTTAAAATTTATGAAAGAACTGTACAAATTACGGATGTGGTGTCAACACAGGTATGAGGTGATCATCGAAATCCATAATCTAGTGCATCATTGCAGCTTCCCATTGTATTGAGGGCTTTGGAAGCCAGTGCTCCTGCAGGGGTTACAATACATGTACTGCCACACGAAGAATGGCATGAAGAAGTTAGATATGTTCCAGACACAGAACTTAAAGCGCTGAAGCAAGAACTTGAAGACATGGGAGGACCATTAAAGAAGAAATAGGCAAATAGTTACAATTTAGATTTAGCGTAACCTACATGTTACATTGTATAATACATTTTGTCCCGTATTTTATTTCTTCGTTTTATCTTTATTTTGCAAAATTAGGACAAAAATAAATTCCAACAAAAAAAACTCCATTCAAAAAATTGTGTGAAAACTCAATCGGAATTACCCTAGATTTAGTGAAATCAGGTAACGTTGCGAAATTAAAGTCCCTAAACCTTGTTGCATTGAGGAGGAGCATAAAATGCATTCAAAAGAAATTGATTTTTAATAATTCCGCCCTTATAGGTAAAAAATGGAATAATTTAAATATTTCTTAATAAATAATTGCGTAATTTCAGAACACTGGATTAAGGAGAGTGTGTTAAACTGTCAAATTTGTAGGTTATATTATGGGTTGAGCTTGCTCTAAAATTCTCAGCAAAATGGAACTAAGCGTGGAAACAGCAGTGCGAATCTGCCCAGTTGCCTTTAACAACACCGATATGGTTTGTGTGCAGTCAAACACAATCAGTAACACAATCCATTTGGCCAACGCACAAAGCTACCCTGTTAATTACGCTTTACCAATGGACTGCTGCCAGAACACTGTTTTCACGACGACGGTGGCACCCTTAGTGAACTATCTAGTAGAAGGTTGCGACGTGTCTGTGGTTACTTTGGGACAATCAGGGACTGGCAAGTCCTACACTCTCTTGGGACCTGGTTTTCATTGTGCTTCCAGTGAATCGGAACATGGGATTATTCCACGATTCATCCGCGAAGTTTTCACCAAAATGAAACAGTATCGTGATAGAAACTGGTCGGTTCACGTAACTTGGTCACAGATTTGTGGAGAAAATGTGCAAGACCTTTTGGGGGTCGGCAGCATCGAGTGTGGGAATATTAGCGATGTGTTTCAGTTGATCCAATTGGGAATGTCCAACATCGCGCCAAAATGTGCTCATACTTTATTCACGTTAACTTTAGAACAGCAATGGGTCGTTGATACTACGGTACAACATCGTGTTTCCACTGCCAGTTTTGCTGATCTGGCTGGGAGCGAAAAAGTGCTGGTTTATGACAGTAATGGGATGATGCAAACAATACCGACAGATTTGGGAATACAAACGCTGCAAAGGTGTATTATGACCCTCTCAGAAACTTGCGGTACTCAGTACAATCATTACAACTTTATTCCATATACTCAGTCAGTATTAACGACCTTATTGAAAGACTCCTTTGGAGGTCGCGCTAAAACTGTGGTCATGTGTTGCGTGTCCCCTTTGATACAGGATTTTACTGAAACATTATACACTTTACAGTTAGCTTTAAGAGTTCAAATGATCAAGAATTTTGTAACAGTCAATTCTTACACAACTTTTGAATCTCTACAAGAAAATTTTGACGTATTCGGCTTGCAGTTTGCTGCAAATCAACTATTTAAACTAGTGTCGAACGCCGAAGAACTCTTCCAAAGATTAGTTTCTAACGAATTTTTACCCAAGAGCGAACAGGAACAGATTTCGCAGTGGCTGATGCTTAAACAAGAATGCGAAGATTGCTTGAGCGAAAATTCCGAGCCCCATCGTTCTTTAGAAAGAATAGAAGAAGAAATCGAGGGTAGCTATGATAGCAGTGAGAGTGAAGCGATTGAAGAAGAAGAGAAAGAAAGTCTCTTGGACAAAGTCCAAGTTTTGATGGAGCATTTTAGAATCAACACAAACAAGCTCGTGTCTCAAGCCAACGCGACTGATTTAATGTTAAACTCCTGCACCAAAGAGAGCGTGAATAGCTCAAACAATGAATATCACCTAAAAGGAGCGCGTGGGCGTAGAGGTAGCATTCATTCAGCTGAAGAATTTCATCCCGTCTTGTCCTTGAACGCGTCGAAAATTAGCGAAGAGTATACCACTCAAGAGAACGACCAAAAGTCAACGACGCCGTTGCCATACGAGTCCAAGAAGAAAATTCTTAAACAAATCGTGACGGCGCTAGAATTAAATCAGAAGAAGATTTCTGATTTAGAGAAGACCATTAAAGTAAAAGAAAACTTGATGGAGAGGCTACTCAAACATAAAGACACGAAAACGAGTGCTCACCATAAATTCGAACAGAAATGCCAAATGTTGCGGAAGGAGTACAAAAACGCCGAGGTCAAGTTTCTACAAGCACGTCTGCAAAAAAATCACCACTTGGAAGGAAAATACAAAAACGAAGTCGTCGCCTTGGAAGAGAAATTACGAGACACTGAATCGCTCAAGAATATAACTGAAGACGGCAACAAATTGTTGGAATTAGAGAGCAGTTTACACACCTCCAAGAAGCAGTTGGAGAAATTGAAAAAATACAAACAAGAGAAAGAGAAGTACAAAAGTATTTACGAAAAACAGATAAAAGAAGAGAAAATGAAAATGAGTCACAGTAAGGGGAGTTGTGAGAGTTTTGATAAACAAAAAACTCCCGATTCGAAGGTCGTAGCGTTACTTAACAAATCAAATGCAACAATGAATTCGAATGTGTCTCTGAATAACGAGGAACTGGAATGTCTGAGGCACGAGATACGGAATTTGAGGAAGACCAGAGACTACTTACTGGAGCAGCGTTACAAGATCGATCTGAAATCGCAGAACAAAAAAATATTGAACGACAGTGAAGAGCGCAAGCTGTTACAATACGAGGAAGCAGTTGAAGCTATCGATCTTATCATAGAGTATAAAAATTCGATAATATGCGGCCATCAGCCACTCACCGACAAGGTGTTGGAAGAACAAAGCGATAAAATGTTAATGGAGCGGTTTCTGAAACTTAGCGAAAACGAAATGAGGATTTTGCTTCATAAATATTTCGAAAAAATCATCGATCTGAGGAGCAGCAGCAAAAAGCTCGAGATGCAGATACTCGACATCGAAAGCCAGCACGAAAATCTCGCTTATCGTGTGCAGAATCTGAGCCATACTCTGCAGTTGGTAAGATCGGAAGCTGAGAGACGGATCGTGTCTTTACAGCAACAACACGAGGATAAGTTGTACCTGGTTTTGAGGAATTTAGCCAGCGATAATGGAGAAAATGATCGCGGGCTGTCTAGAGTTATGGGCTCTAAACATGTTACCCTGCAGGTTGCGGGAGCTAGCAAACAAGTTGATAAAAAATTAATTGCGAGGTTCACCCAGTACAGGCAAGAGACGCTTCCAAGGCAGTTGCAAACCGTAATGCCGGCGGCGCCTCAAGCGAAAGTAACCATTGAGAAGAATAAGATAATTCTACAAAAAACCAACAAGAATTGAATCAGTAATAATGAAGTTATTAGAGTTAGGATTTTAATTTATTTTCGTAATTAACTTTAGCTGTAGGACAATAACTAATCTGAACTAGCTACGCCTCAGCTGCATTATTTGATGGAGGCATTTTGAGGACGGTATCGACTCGGTGTAATCGTTTTGGATCATATTATTGTACCATATACGTTTAATTGTATATATCGCTTTGTTAAGTTCAATAAATAAATAGGAAATCTGACGGTTGCGTTATTTTTGAATTTCGCGGTTGTGGTTTTGTCGTGATGGCGTCCTGCGTTTAATCGGTTTAATTCCATCAGCTGACAGTTGACGTTTCCGATAGCAGTGCAACCCCTTGCACCTAAAAAACCCCACTCGGTGATAAGCAGAGAGACAACCGGCCTGTCATTTTCAACATGGCAGAAGTTCGTCCGTGCTGTACTAATGTGACGGTAAAATTTCGTGTTTTGTGTAGTTGTTAGTGGTGAAAAAAGTGTTTGTGCGTGACCTGGTGGACGTTCAATCAAACACGATGGCGGATTTAACGAAACCGCCCCTGAGTGACATAAAACATCCCGAAGAAGTCGTCAGAATGGCTATGAATGATAGCCTAAAATTTGCCGTTCTAATTGGACTCATAGAAGTCGGACAGGTTTCCAACAGAGAAGTCGTCAACACCGTTCTGCAGCTGGTAAGAGTTCTGTTTTGTGCGGAAGCGGCCGAGCTTTCGGCGGAAAAACGTTTCGTGCGGGCTCGAGGGGGCTAGTAAACAAACAATGATTGAGGAGGGCCCATTATTCAGACGAAACGTTGTTTTGCAACATTACACGAGAATGGAGGTGGGCGTGACGTTTCAACAAAGGTACAACGTGTAACATAATAGCCGGTGTTGCATTGTCAATATGTACCTGTTCTTATCAATAAAACACGTATTTTATCCACTTTCGACCCAACTGCGTTCTTGAAATAATTACACAACTTCAGCTTGATTACCAGCATAATTTAAAGTTTTTATTATTGTTTACTGTTTTCTTTTATTTGCGTTTGTAAACAAATTTTATCCGCTCAATTTGATGGTGTCTTACACTGCAACATTGAACAATAATTGTTCCTCAACATTAACTAAGGACGCTTTTTTTTTTGTTTTTTTTCCTGCTGTAACCGACCTTGTTTTGCTAATTGCTCATTCAACCGTTTTGTGGGTTTCTCCTTCGTCAAAATTCCTCTTTAGTTTTTTCTTGATAATATCGTCCTCCTTTAAAAAGCAGTTTATCTTCCTTCCCCATGTCTCCCCCTATGCCTTTTCAAGTTCCTGAATAAAATCTGATTGGACAGGATAAGTAATGTCTTAAACGTTGCTCTATGGAGGCCCGCTTTTTTTGTTAAAATTAAGCGAAATATGTTTTCGTCTATAATCAAAATGAGAACACTATAACCATCATGTTATCAGATTGACCTAAATTAAGTGTCCGTATTAATCTTGATGGTATACAAATCGTCAGATTAAATATTTATTTGGATCTGCGAATTGCCCAAATTAATGTGATGTAAATCTGCCTATTCAGTGCCATGTTCCTTCCAAAAACCACTCAATCGGTAAGGATCATCGACTGCACAGACCCGTTTGGGATAATTTACAGTTAGGTAGAGCCGGTTTTTGATCTAAACCGTTCTGACAGATAACATATTTATTCTCATCAAAAGAACTTTCCTTGATTTTTGTGTTGCCAAATTTTATTGGATAATCAGCTGCTCAGAAAGTTCATTCTGCATTTCGTTGTTCGTACAAATGCACTTGATAAAAGCTTTTTTGTGTTAAGTATGGCCACATCTATGCTTATTGCAAACACTGTTCACAGTTATTATGACTATTATGATTAAATCTAACAGGCGATGTTTAGCTTTGTAAAGCGATTTTGTGGTCAAAGTTACATTTGGACTTTTATTTTTTAATTTGGCTGAACAGGTTGTTAGGGTGTCAAATTCACACTCAAAGTTACCACTAAAGGTGCCACGTAGGGTTTATTGAAGGATCATCACAACACTGGACCAAAAATCACAGTTTTGTTTGTCATTGTAACTGTGATTATCAAATTTGACAATTTGACAATAACTGATCTAGTTCTTATAAAAAGTGAATGGTATTTTTATTAAATTAGTAACTTTAAGTAGAACAAAAATAAGGGCCAATTATTTTCATTGATGAGGGTTTGTATTTAAAACAATAATTGGCGTGTTGTCCAAAGATTATCAGGTGAGATACACCCCATGTTGCTTAAAACGCACAACTACAATTCATTAGACAAGGTAATTGAACTCCACTGTAATTTTATGGTCAAAAACTGCATGTGTATTTGTTTTCATGACAGAAATTGAAATTTTATCGAGAAGTGTAAGTAAAGAAAGTTAGTGACTTGTAAATCTTGAAATATACAAATTGAATGTTATGGGAAGAAGGTTCTTTTAGTCAGTCACCGGTGAGAAACACCATGCTTTTATTGACATAAGTTGTTGACGCCTACTCTTCTAGTATTGCTCAAATTTTGTTGGTTGATGACAAATGTCGAATACAAACAAATAAAAACGAAAAAAATTGAGATTTCGCGCATGCGTTATTAGCTGTTGAAGTTCAAAGA
>QDEB01055326.1:0-10975 GCA_004193795.1 Asbolus verrucosus | reverse complement strand
TGAGCAGGTAAAAACACAGAGAGGGTCGTGTATTTTTTTGTTGGTCGCTGAAATAGTAAAATGCGAGGGGCTCCACGCTAATGCCCTAAAATCAAGGATATATTTGATGCTGCCACATTAAAATTGGAACTGATATTTGGTTTTAAGTTGTTTTTTGCTTTTTAATTTTTTCGACATTAGGAGCAAGGGTCTAAAGAATAAACGGTGAAATAGATTAAAACGACTTTAAGTTAAAATTGAAGCTAACTGCTTTAAATTATTCTTTAGGAGAACACAAAAATAAAAATTTAGTCGAAAAGTCAGTTTAATCAGTGCGTAATAGCTGCAGTTGGAACGGTGAGTATTTATATAACACAGGAAGTACATTTTCAAAGGATTCATTAATTGACATAATAGGATAAGGTATCACTAATTAGACGTGTTCTAATTTAAACTGACGAAGGTTTATAAGTAAAATTTGTGCTCATATCTTCTGTTTTGTGAAACAATGAACGTACACTATATGAGTTCAAATATATCCAATATAATATCATAATAAATTTAGATCCCCCGTAATTAATTGATTCCTTCCTTATGTAATTTCTTTTTTTTAGCTTTTGGAAAGCTGTGAGGCTTTGCAATCCGTGAATTCACATTAGAAACAATGCTGCAATTTAGTTCAATTTCTCTTGCAAGGGGAAATTTGAGTCATTTGACATTTCAGTTATATGACGCGGAACACTCGTGCTTTCATTGGAACGTTCAAAGTGAATTTATTAGTGATTTTGAAAAGACATTTAAATCTCATACGAGAGGATGTCCCCCTTGCTAATGAAATCCGTTATAATCAACCCTTATTATTAGTTTTCTGCAAGTTTATGGAAGCATAAATTTGATCCAACTCATGCCGTTGTAGGTCTTTTATTGGTCAAATTAGAGCTCAAAGATTTCGTTTAATTTAAAACCCGAAGGTACAAGTGAGTCTCTGAAAGAAAAGCGCCTTTTCCGCGTCCAAAGAAAACCAGATTTTATTGCCTTAAAGTGCAATCATTAAACTGAAATTTCGTTCAGCTTTGATATATGATCGTTATGGGTTTTAGTCCAATAAAAACGTAGTTGTTTAATCCTCTTAAATATGCAGCGGGATTATTGCATAAGTAGGGCTTGTCGAAACGTGTTCCGAATTTATTTACAAGGTACTAAATCGCTTCTCATCCATCACGGCGACTAGTTTTAATTAGTAAAACCGGTGATTGGTAGCACCACGTCAATTATCTCACTTACACCGTCAGCGTGCAGAGTTTAAAACGGTTTATCCACAGAGTGGTTCGAATTATTTTCACTCGTTACATATCACTTACTCCATATCTAAGGCCTCATTAAGTTTCTACTCCCCGTGGACTTGTTTAGTCTAATGTAGTGGTAGCACTGGATGGGAAGAGTTACGACAGTTTCGGAATGTTATGGAAACTACATAAACCCCAAAAAAGTAATTTTCCGTTTGTTTCACAATTTTCGCAACGGAATGATCTAATATCGTCTTCTCACCAAACGGTTCAATTATCTAAATTGCAATTTGAAATAATTACCCTCATAAACTCGATGAATTCAGACAACGATCGCTTTCGTGTCATTTAGCCGCTCACCTTCAGGTTATAAATGATGTTTGTACATGAATTCGCTGCTCTTCTGGATATTTGGGAACGAGACTGCTTAAACGTCCCAGTAAGAATTGTGAAATGTATAAATTGTGTAACAACACCCTTATTGAATGTTGCCATGTTTTGGAATTCAATCCAGACGCACTGTCATTTATTTAATTCAACATTTTCCCCCATTTTCCGGCAGACTTCTTCGGGAAATTAATAATTGTCCGCCTTAAAATGCATCTCGTCGTCAAGGTTACGTCAGAAGCACTTGTGCGATTGACAGGAGAGGAATTTTTTCTCAAAATTCAGTTTCCATTTTAAGAATCGAACTTTTGTGTGATTTAATTGAAAAAAACGAATTAAAACTGGTTAGAAATTCAGCTAACCGACTCGTTCAAACACATTTTATTGTATTTATGCGTGAAACATTATCTGTATTTAATAATAGTGTCCTCTATTAGTCAAAATTGTTAAATACAAATTTTGTACATCCTCATTTTGAAACATTTTTAAAACTAATATTAATCGCAGTGTGTAGGCATGTGTTTTGCATAAATTCTGTTCTCTGGTGATCTATTTGATGTCCACTTGGCTCTTCTAAGCCTGTTTTTCTGCGGTATGCTCACGTGGAATGTAGTTTCTCAGGAACGATAACATTTTTCCTTTTCAATTCATCACTCTCACGAAGTTACAGGAGGTGCATCCGTAAATTTGATTTCATGGAGTTCCACCGGATAATCTAATACCTTCGGATACGACGCACATGTGATTTAACTTGACAGCCTCGAAACCTCGCTCATTAAGTGACTGTCAACCAAATAATTAATCTTCCACATTAGCACAGTGCAGCGCTGCTTAGCAATAATAATTATTAGAACTCTGCCTGACTTACTTTGGATTTAAGGGCACCTCCATCTGTTTTAGAACTTAGCTAAGTCACCGACAAAATCAACAGCATGACAATGTTTACCGGCCTGATTTTTCTGTGCGTTGTCAACCCTGACAAAACCGCCACTTTCCGAGTTTCCCCCATTTTTTAGCCATTGTTGTGGCTGTAAAACAGCGCTGAGCGTATTGTTTCCAAATTTAATTCACCAACAAGGTCTTCCAAAACTTTCCGAATTATTATCTTATTTCAAAGATAATAAGTTAGCCCCATTATCTCTTTGAGGAGTTTTTAAGGCTGCCATATCATTGTCTTATTAGGAAACTGTAGCATTGTTTCGCAGAAGCTGATTAATTCGAAAGATACTGTTTACATTTTATCTAAATCAACTCCGTTGCTTGTATTCTAATCTTTAATTAATAGGAAATTGTAAAAGTTCGTCGATTAATAGGACAATGGAAACGTGACTTTTCAACCGGTTTGACAGCTGGATAACTGCAGCTTTTTGGGAGCCACTTAGTTCCGTCTCTTGGTTTGCTTAACTTCCATATAATCGTTAAAACCTAGAAAATAACGAAGTAGAAGTGGAACATGTAGGTATCACCGGGAAGGGATTAAGAGCATTAAGACGAAATGAAACTGTGCGACAGAATGAAAAATAATGCAAGGATGTGGATTTCGCTTAATTCAATTAGCAATGTGACTTTTCCATCCCGTTTAAAGCAATCGCGGCGAAATTTCCCGACGTTTCTTTGTTCGCCGGAATTCCTCCAGTCCTCTTTTGCCACTAACCAGAAGAGCCAAGGCCGTTGCCGATAAATAACGGTCGCTTTATTATTTTCATTTGCCGGCTTATGGAGGAGTATATGAAGGATTTTATGGCAAATATGTCATAAGAGCCTGTATTGTATTTTTATTTGGCCGCGATGTATTTTCTTTGTGCTAAACAAAATTTATCGGCGCAACATAGTTTTAATCCCCTTACATTTCACCGGATATTAGGAATTTCGTGGAAAAACTATCCGCAGGGGCGGGCTTTGCCGGAATTTGATGGGCGCAATTAAATTACTGGATGGGAAGCGCTTTAGCCCCAATAACAAACTTTCAACTGGAGGAAATGCTTGTTATCTATTAAAGAGATGGTTATACTTTAAGTACAAAGTTAATGCCATACGTCTCAAGTGAAGTGAATTATTTTAAACTAGCAAAAGGATGACTGAAGAGCACAAAGTGGTTCGAGTTACGCATGAGCCACTTCATTAGCTTCACTTTCATTCATTACGTGTCATTATCCATACGTCTTGCCATTAACAATGATTATTCTGCCAGGTCTTACTTTATACTTGAGTTAATATGCTAATTTCAGACTATTACACCAAAACAGTGAGCGGCTCTAACTTATGCAGGCGGTTTCGATGTTACAATTTAGTTTGTGCTTTTAAACAAAGATCGTCATGTTACATCTGAATACCTAAGTTGACGTGGAAATAAATTTTAAACCTCACGTCGAGTTTTAACTTTTTGTTAAATGTCATCTGTCTGCTGTATCACTACCACTTATACATGCAATAAGTACATTAAATTCCCTGAAACATGTCTAATGCAGAGCTGTTTGAACTTAATACGTCTTACCTCAAAGCATCTTCGCTTTGCTTTATACATTCAATTTAAAACATAACTTTTTCTGTGAGACGAAACTACAACATTCTCTCTCAGTGTGCGAAATTGTGTTTGTGTTTTCGCTTTTTACCAGAGTTCTTGATAAATATCTGAAATATAATTATTAGCATTGAGATTTTATCCTAACGTGGCCAGTCGAGCTCACGACTTTGAAGTTAACCGTGAGTTTAGAAGTTAGGAATTTGTTCAAGATCACCTAACTTTAAACCTATTCAAGGAATTAAATTTAAACGCAACTCATGCAAAATTACCAGTCTAGTTGTTAACAGTGTAAACAGAATTAAATGAAGTCACAAAGGCGAGAAAAGTCGAAACAGTTTCTTCTTGCAAAATACAGTGATTTACCAATTCTTCATTTTTTGTAGAGCTCAAGTTTAGAATTGTGAAATTACATGTCTTTTGATACCACAATTTCAAGAAAGTTTTTTTAGATCAGTTTTGAGGAATACCTTAATAGGAAAATTAGGGCAAACGCACATGTGACAGACAGACAAAGAGGTTGTAAAACTAGCATCTGATATTTTAGGGACGACAACTTGTTGAAGTTAAAATAAAAGTAATCCAACTTCATTGAAAGTCCTGATTTAAATTCAGATTATAGTGATTCTAAATAACGAGCAAATGCAACTTGCATTTCGAAAATAATTTTAAATAAACGCATTGTTGTTTTAAGTTTTAAAAATAATTCTAGAGTTTTGTTTAGAAATCAATAATCCATAGAAATCTAAAAATTTTCAAGTTTGGTACATTGGTGAAAATCAGAAATTAGATAAGCATCAAAATCGTTATTAAATTTTAGGTGGGTTAAAAATATCAATAAGAAGAAATTTGCAATTGATTTTTTTAAGGTTAGGACTTTTTCGAAGTTAAAATAAAACCATAATTCAAAATTTGTTTCTTATAAGATACCATAAGTTGCCATGTAGACTGAGTTTCATGGAAATTGCACCACAAAGAAGGAATAAAGCGATGGCTCTGATAATATAGGGAAATATTAGTTTATATCTTTTTTTTGTATTTTATATGTGTACCTGTTATGTTCTTCAAGAATTGCAGAACGACTGGATGAAAGCTTTAAATTTTATTTATCGTAGACTCATAAAATATTTAAGGAACGCTTTTCTTAATATCGTAAGAGAATGTTCTAGTACTGTACAACAAAACTTTTCACTTGTAATATAAATTTACGGCCTCGTTTCTGGAATAGTTTGCGTCGTAGATTTAATACACAAAAGAACTATAGATCTAACAATAAGCCAAATAAAAATATTTTAGAGCGAAAAACCAACTTCAGTCGGTATGTCTTACCTATTTGTCGTGTTCATTTCTTTTTGAAAATATGTTACCTTACATATAGATTGACAATTTAGATAAAATCGAAATTTCAACTTTAATATTGTGCTCATGTATTTAGGTATATTATATGTATTGTAAACAGAAGTTGTTAGATAAGAATATTAGAGCTCTTTTTCTAACTTCTAGAAGAATTAATAGAAAAATGTCTGAATGAAACTATTCCGGCGCATCCACCAAGTTTGTATCTCTGACAATATTGCTTTTTTAAAATATAAATAAGTTAACAAAACTTATTTGAAATATATTTCGCTTATAATTGAACAATAATATTTGGCGAATAACTTGTGAATGGAAAATACTGAAAAATACAGACAGCTGTTTCATGAATTTTAACGTTTAAAATTTAAATACATTTATGTTTTAAATACAGATGATTTTTTTAATGTTAAAAGTGTCTCAAAAGCATAATAAAATAAATTTGCAAAACCAGAGACCCCGTAGCACGTATGTTCTTATTTTTCATTGCTCATAAAAGCTGCAGTTTTGGTTATTTTTGCCAACACTGAAAACATTGTTAATTAATGTCGCTCACAATTTTTAAATAATGTTTATCTAAATAAAGCCATGTACATGGTTATTTCCCGTTACGTTGCTGAAATTATGTGGCGGAAATCAAACGTCAAGCCGTCAGCTAAATTCGCTCTGAAATAACATTAAACCATATGCAAAATCTATTATCGCGTCTTCAGATGCATGTAATTTTTTTAAAGTTCGTGATTTATGCAGTGCTATCGCAGTTGGAAATAATTACATTTTTAAAGAAAGTTTTAAATTGGATACACTAGAAATCTAGACGGGTTTTAACATGAAATTTAAATATTAAAATACGGAATATATTAACATCAACTTAAAGAAGATGAGACCAACTAAAAATATTTCATTAAAAAAGTTTGCCGGTAGTTTTGAACTACCCGCAAACTAATTTCCATAAATTGCAGTAACCAAACATTTCACTCCGCATAACTTATTTAAAAACTGCGATTATCAGCTATTTTATTGCTGTTTGAAATATGGTGTTCTCATTATTGCATTATAAAAGCGGCGATAAGGGAGTGTAAGCACAACGAAATCTTCATAAATCCACTAAAAACTGGGGAGAGTATCAAACCACAGTTTATCTGAATATACCAGAGCACAACCAGCACTTATAGCAAGAACGTGAAGATCGTTAGTCTAAAATCATTATAATTCAGGTCGCTTATGTGCGAAAGCAGCTAAGGAGGAGAGAAAATTTTAAATTATGTTGTCGCCGAGTTAAAAACAGCTTCTTTATTATAAGTGTTTGTTGAAAAATTGGGAATTTTATTTTTCCAAATCTCTTGGGAGTTGCTTAAATTTATTCCTTATTTAATTGGAGTTTTCCATTTACACGTAATAAAAAGTTTCTGAACTTGGCGTCCATTGTTTACAGCTGGCAGACTGTTTAAAAGAAACAATTTTTACTCCAATTTAACGAATTCGGTGCAATTCAAAATACACTAGGCTTAAAGGGTGTGATCGATTTTTAATTCCGCCCTTCACCAGAACCTCCAGTAAATAATTGGACCGTAACTTTTTCCTTAATCAAATAGGAGAATTTAGAAACTACCCTTACCCTCCATCTACGCAGTATCCAACGCAATAAAACTCCCAACTTGCAATAAATTTCGTGTACCAATTCCAAATTAAGCAACACGTTGCAATAAGCCCGACCTGATTTGACCCAATTTAATTTCCACCAACTTTAATTGCTTTAAGCATTATCGAGTTATATTAAGAATCTTATTAGCCTTAATACATAATAATCCTCTGACACCACTTAGCCTGGGCATGGAGCAAATGCGATTAAAACCCTTATTTGCGGACTGAAAAACTGAATTTTTCGCCACAGAAAAAACACCGAAATGAAAGTACTTTTTTATTTTTTCAGTGCCTCCAAGAATACATTACGTGTCGTCGAACGGACGCGTGGAAGTGAAGAAGGGATCATCAGTGAGGTTAGAGTGTAAAGCATCTGGTAATCCCGTACCTAAAATAACATGGTCGAGAAAAAACAATGTCCTCCCATCAGGAGATCAAACATTGGAAATGCCAGTGCTAATACTGGACAGGGTGGACCGCCACCAGGCCGGAATTTACCAGTGCATGGCGAGCAATGGCGTCGGAGAGGACGTCACGCAGCAGATCAACCTTCATGTGCTGTGTGAGTACGGTCCTTTTTATTATTGCAGAAATTTATTGCCCACTATTCAGCTGATGTGCTGCATTATTGTTGCGGCAATTACGCCGATTAATCATCTCTTTTTCGTCCGGTACTGAGTGCATGCTGCCCTTAGAATTAAACAAGACCTAAAGCGGACGAGAACTTCATCACGGTGGGAATTACTGCGTGCCACCGCTCGTATGAACATATTTTTTTCTCGGTCGTAAACGTCACAGTTTAACCTATATTTTAACGTGACAGCGGTTTCGATGTCTTCAAATGGTAATATCCAATTACAGTTTGAATTATTTCAAAAGTGACAGTTTCGTGTGTTATTAAATAAACAAAAAAAGAATTCTAAAATTTGAAAAATGTTTAAGTACACGATTCTTGAGGAATTTGAGCCCCTTGAGACCTATTTTCACGAAAAGCTTTGTTGTTGTTAATATGTGTCACATCAACCTCTCTCTAGAAACAACAAAATGAATTATTACTGTTAATGTTAAATGCCATATATTGACATAATAACGGACGATATGTGTGGATCATATTTGTTGTTGCCAACATTGCAATAACTAATATAATTTAATGGGTTTACAGCCTCAGATTTTGATACATATTCGAATACATAATCGAATTTGAAAAACAATTTCGAAATCTCAGCATCTGTTTTTTTGTGTAATATATTTATCGATTTGTTCAGTTTAACAACAATATTGACATTTAAGAAATTAATTTGAAATTAATTGTGTATTAATTGTATTGTATTAATAAATTGTATTAATAAATAATTCAATGGCAGTAATATTGATAATTAAAAGTTCACAAATAAGAATGTTGTCGAGTAATTAATTTTTGTTGTGACCTTAAAAGGGATCTTGAGCGACCTCATCATGTGATAACATTTTCGTTTCATCGACAGAACTGGTCCCAAACAAAACGAAATAACAAGTTCAACTGTTGCTGAAAACTTTTTTGTGTGTTTTGAAAGGCTTGCGTAATTGAATTTCATTCAAAATAAAGCGAAAACAATCGACGTTAAAAGTATTTAGACAAATCTCGTTGTTTCCAAAACTTAGTTAGCAATAATTTGTTTATGAAGGCTTCAAATTTTACGGATTGGAGGCGATATAAACATTCTTTGAATATAGAAACCAGTCAGTAATCGGTCCGAATCTACGAGCTAATTTCTTGACGGGTAGTAATGACGAGGAAGCTCATTTACTCGTCATCTGACAACAAGCCGGTGCTGTTGAAAACTGAAATCTTGATTGATATCTGCACCAACATCTTAATATGGTCGCCCGATTTCATCCAATACGATTATCAATTTCTCCAAAGGAAAACCTTCCTCGTGTAAGCCAATGATCAGACCCTTTTCAGAATCAGTAAATTGTTCAAAATTTGTTAGGACAGCTATCCTGACGTCCAAAGAGGTGTCTTTACCAGACTTGACATAATTTAAACAGAATAATTAACATCCTTGCCCTTCGCCGGTGAAAAGAGGCGTCTTTCGATGTTTCAGGATCGATGACTTTTTTCAATATTAGCTGGAAGAATCCGTAAAATATAAACCTCATATTTCCTGCAGATCATTTTATCCTTTGTCGATTAAATAAAAGGACAAACTGAACAAGCGAAATTTTATTCACCGAAACAGTGTCTCTGTTAGGAGCTCTGTATAAAAATACATTCTTAAAAGGAAGTAAAAGGTTTGTTCAAACGACGTTGGTTCAGATCGGGATCTTTCATCCTTAATTTTTATCTTGCCAGTGGTGACAGCCAAACGCCACATGTTTTACTCAAAATCGCACAATTGCGGAATGAGTGGATATTACGGAGAAGGTTTTAAGAACATAATACCTGAGAGTTGTTCCAAATTGCGGAATGTGTAATGAAGGTTTACGTAAATGGTGGAGGCGAGGCATTTGTTTGAACGAATTATATGAACTGCGAAATTATTATTTGCAATTACATTACATTTAAGGCGCCGAAGAAACTTGTTAATTGTAGCAATTCTCGATCGAAAGTTGCGCGAACTATGGCAGGAATTCATCATCGGCGAAGGAAAATAAAACCCCTCCGCTAACTAGTTAGCATGGGGCCATTTGTTCCGGATTCCGCCTTGAAAAACTTGTTTCATAATAAAACTCTCTTTGCAGCAGAGTAAATTATGATTCGTTAAAGTTGCTGTTGCAACAAAATGAAAAAAAGATTGAACCACGTGTAATGGCTGCTGCAGGATCGAGGTTTCACCGTAACAAAGGCTGGCGAAAACAAAAAGGGACTGTATAATATCGCCATGGAGGCAAGAACTTTACGGTGGAAATCTAGGCACGGCCGATAAGACAGTCAATGTGGAACACATTTCACATTCATCGTGCAAGAAGCGCGCGTGATTCCACGATAGGTAGATATGAACTGTGAAGTAGCTTCGAGATCGAGATTGATGGAGAGACCTCATCTATTTAATACAATGAACAGACAAAAGGGGCGCCTCTGCTCAGCTTGTTTATGTCATTATCATTTAGTTACTTTGTGTGTGCACGAAACTAGCACCACCCCGATTTTCGCGCGGATGCTTCGTTTGAAAGAAAAATCTCGAAATAAAACGGTGATGAAAAGACCCGAAGGGAGTGCACTTAATAATGTACCGGATCTTCTGAAAAATGAAAGCCGGAAGTTGAATAATTGCTGGATTTTTTAACGAGACTATGAAAGATTAACTGCATTTTTGTACGTAAAGAGTCGTGTAAGCTCCATGAATACCTTTGCTAAAGTCCGGATAGATTGCATTCGGGATTTGTCCAGTGCTGGTGCAAAAGTCCTTCAAGCCACGTCCATTCATTTCGCCTATTTTTACCGCACAACCCTTGTAAGATGGAATCCACTTTAATTAAAATAAATCAACGGGAAAAAGCAGAACTTCCAGGATGTTCCAGTACTAAAGATCGGCACAATTATTTCAGAAATCGAATAATGGGACTGTTTATTTGTAAAATGTTCATGGTTTTCATTTCTTGTCACGCAACTTTTTTTTGAATTTTTAAAATTTTCTTAGGGGGCCTAAACTAAGAAAATTCGTTGAGTGGGCCACAAGGCAGTCTCTCTCAAATAGTCATTTGATTTTCGGCTATAATTTCGACTATATTTTGATATCTGAACTAAATATCTACGTTTGGAATGTACGTACAGTTGCAAGGACTTGTAATATGTCGAGAAATAATATGAGAAAAACTTAGG
>QDEB01055319.1:0-11670 GCA_004193795.1 Asbolus verrucosus | reverse complement strand
CCAGTTCTGCACAGTTTACTTTTTTTGTAAAACATGTGCAAAGGAAGTTCTGAGAATTTTTTTTATGTAAAATTTTAATATATGTTACAAGTGTATAGACTTCTGAAAGTGTTCACGGTTTTTAAGTGATCTTGGACGTGATTGCATCGTTGATTGTTAGGTAAAAACCCATGGTGTTTACGGGATGCAGGTCACAGTTCTAAGATGTCCTCGTACTTGAGTCTCAAGAGGGTGGCATCATCAACTACAAGGTAGTGAATGCACTACACAACGATAAGATCATGCTTTCAAGCTGTCGCAATTTTCTTGTCACTCAGTTTTTGTTTTCAGCAATTGAATTTAAAAAATTCCTTAATGCTCAATTTAATGGATGTACGACAGTCGAGCATCATCATTGTGTGCAAGGGTATTTCATTGTATTTTTGGCCAACTAACTGGGATTGCACGTATCCTTCATTATCCTTCCGATGCACGTGAAAATCGTTCTCATAAATCCAATTACATTGGGACGTTATCGTGATTGTTCCGCGAACAACTGGGCCGGTAATTGTAACACATCATGTCGTCGATAATTGTGACACGTCATGCTGAACGACCGAACGACTCAGGCAAGCAGAAAAAAATTGAAATTTGCCGGTAATAAACTCGCAAACGTGCTTGTGACAGATCGACGGAAAAACTTGTACAACAAGCAAAAACACGACCTCACTTGCCGTTTCTGAGCGTTGACATCCACCGTTTAAAAAACCAGTCCAAGATCGAGATATAGGATATAATATGTGCCAGTCGGACTCATGCCGGGATTCGAAACTGCGGTCTATTTAAAACAGTTCAAGATGCTTGATAAAAGCGGACACACGTTGTATTTTAACGTCAAACCGCAACATGTAAAAGTGGACGTGAGGAGATCGTTCTGCTAGAAATGAGAAATGTATTTTTACGATTGTATTTAAATTTAATGGAAGATTAATAGCGGTCGCCTTGAATAAAACAACAATTTTCCTTTAAATATAAAGCAATAAGGTGGACCCCTTACTGCCGCGACAACTCTATTCCAACTAAGCAAATAACGCGGTGGTTATTTCATGTATAAACAAACAAACTGGTTACTATAACTTATCTCTTCATAGCTACATTACGACCTTCGATAAATCCTTCCCATCTAATACCTAGATTTACCGTCGCAGACATCTTTTGCTTTAATAATTTCTGTTGCTAAATGACAACAGGAAATTTTTATCATGACTGCCATTTCACTAACAATAAATTTATTCTCGCAAATAAATTTTTCAGCTCTACGAGCTCCGCAGCAAAATTACCTCCTTATTCCATTCAAAATGTGGCTTCTTCCGTATTGTCCCTTCTACTCCATTTTATCCTTCGCTGCATACTTCTCTTGTATTGTTCTATTATGATCTCATTTTTTTTATATACCTATCATGTGTTCCAGAACTCTCAGACAGAATTTCCCTTCACCAAACTTGAGTTATAAGCAAACGAGTGTGACGAGTTTTCCTAAATTACTTTCCAAAATACAATAAGCACATGTCATACAAGTCTCATAAAATTATCGATCAAACGCGATATTTGAATGAAAGATAATTTCACGTACACGATTTGAGCCAATAAAATTCCGTTATTTTATGAATTCCAACTAATGAGAACAATATTACAATAGTAATGCTCCAAGCTGCATTATTGTCATTTATTAAAACTTCGAAGGGTCTTATCAACGTAACATTTCCCTTTCTTTTCGTTAATGAAATACAACTGTATGACATAAACAATATTAGTGAAAGCAAAAATAGCGAAGCAATAAGAGTGAATGCAAATAATCGCAAAAGGTCAAAAAGAGCGAATGACAAAAAGCGCAAATGCAAAAACAGCGAAAGTCATAATGCTTAAAACACACACAAAAAAAATGTAAACTAATTTATCGATTTACTGAATAACAATTTTTGTGCTTTGTTATTTATTCAGATAAAAATTTTTATATGTATACCACAATTAATTAGTTATAATTAAATAAAATTATTTTAAATTAGCTTGTTTTTATAAATATATTCCATAGAAGGAGACACTCTTATGAAGTACTATATTGGTCCACTTTTATCTAATATTTTTAGGATTCAGGTAAACATATATAACGAAAAAGTATAGTTTTTGATTTTTTTCCTTTGTCTACTAATTTCTTAAAAACAATTTCTTGGTTCCTAGAAATTTTGGACTCCATTGTTTTCAAAAACTGTTAAGGGCTTATTTGATAATTTTCGAGTAATACCTACTTTTTGGACACGTCTGTTTTTTAAGTGCTGTCAGAAAGAACTTTTGACTCTTCTTGGCTGTACTGGAAAAATATATACGAGCGGTAAAAAAAAATATAAACCTGATCGCAGGAGTCTATAAATTTTTTTCTGTATGTTTGTGATTGATTCAGTGTGAATTTGAATAATCAGATATCATAATAAAATGCCATGAAGGCCAACAAAAGGTCAGAATAATAAACGCTTAATAAAATTGGGAGGAGAATAAAATTGACAAAAATAATTACTAAAGATGTTGAAAATGTTCCCTATTATTTTATAAAGTTTGATTTCTCTGTATTTAATTTAGCAACCTATTTACCACCGGAATTTCATAAATAAACCTATAAGATATAAATATACCAAAGTAAAGGTGTGTAAGTACAGACCTCTATTACATATTGCATAGTTTGGGGATTACATATTAGAAAATACAAAGAAGAAATACCTCAGAAGGAGAGCATGATGTTTGATTTAAGTCATCAAACGTGTCTGGAATATCATCAGAAGGAACAAACCCCAAAACAATTAATTTTCGTAATTGTAACGAAAATTATGGATCTGTTTCATACAACTGCCTCACTGATCCCCCATTCCAAATACTTCTTCAGAGGCATTGTTGGAAAGGGAATAGAGCTAATTTGTAATAGTCTTTGATCCCCTCTAATCCTCTCACAATGAAAATTCAGTATAAAGCCTATGGATAGTGTTCATTTAAATGGTAAATTATTCGGCTACATTACCAATGTTTGGAAAAGCATTACCTGTGTTGATTTTATTAAGCAGGATATTTGTAGTGTACCTGGAGTAGTTTATCTTTGAATCCGTATATACCTAATATTTGGCAACAACGCAACGCATCCTGTTACACCGAAAACTGAAATGAAATTATGAATAGAATTAGATTTTTAATTAACGATTACGGCGAAACTAATTGCGATAACAAATTGGCGCAATGGTAACATCTTCATGTTTTTTATAATATATTTTAATTTCAAATTTCAGGAATTTCATAAGATGTGTGCCATGTCGTTTGTTTCTCACGTTGATAATTTTACTTATTTTTTTGTTTTAAGCATTATGAATTTCGGGCTTTTTGTCTTTCGCAATTTTCGTTTTTCGCGATTATTGCATTCGCTCTTATTGCTTGTTTATTTTTGCTTTCGCTATTATTGCCAGTTAAACTCAAAACACTATTTGTCAAAATGAAGCAGAAAATTTATCAAGAACATTTGTCGCTTATTCGAATGGAAAGAGAGGTAAAGTTGATAGGATCACCTCAAAATATTATGTAGTGACATCGTTCATTTAAATAATGTAATTGTCAGAATTTGAAAAATGTCACAATTTTATTGATCCAATTATGAAATTTTGCTTCATCGTATAAATTTCAGTTTGTCACTACAAGACATAAATTTTAGTGAGGAATGTCAAATTAATCTGATTTTTTAAGTGTATCAACAAGTGATATTAAACATTTTAGATATATTAACGTATTTTGATTTGTTTAGTCAATAATAGTTCAAACGTAAAACTTATACCGATTTTTCTATATTAATAAAACTGTGGCACGCTGCATTAAAAATTAATGGAATGCATTATATTAAAGACTAAATTAAAAAAAAATAAAATTTGTATTTCATAAACTACTGATTGTAGAATACTGAAGTAAATGCCATAAATGAAGATAAATTATTTCATTTTAATAAATTATTTTTTATCTATAATCAAAACTAAAATATCTCTAATTATAATTTGATGCGACAATATTTTTTACTAGTGTGTCGTAAATAGTTTCGACTTGTCAACATAAAATGACAGCAAAATTGTCACATTAGGAAGAAACTTAAACCTGATACTATTAATTCCAAAAACAAATTAGAATCAAGTGCATGGTAACTAAAGGTTTTTTATTTTTGATCGCGCAATATATTTGACATGGTGATAATTTTTTTAAGAAAAAAAAATTTATACAAAATATAAAAAAATCACAACCAAATGAATAATGTATTTTTTAACAAATTTTTATTAGATTTTTATAACATTATCAACTACAATAATTTTTGTATGTTTGTAGAAATACAAAATAAATGTATATTTCCTTCAATGTTACAAAATTAAATCAACAAATACATATAAAAATCTGCTTAGAAATACTTATATGGAGATATCCACTTTTAGGACTAATCACTATATTTGAAGCTTTAAAATTAAGAAATATAAGCCTTTAGCATATAAATAATTATAAATTCTGAAAAATCTAGTTTCAGATAAAATAAAAATGCTGCTGTTTTACATTTGGCTAAAAGATTTTTACATTTGAGCTCGATAAGAAGTGTTATCTACTTAAAAGCAAGTACACAGGGTACATTCGGTAACTAAACGAAAATAATGCGGGCATAGTCTTATTTATGAAGTAAATGTGAATTGAAAAGTTCTCTAACTGTCCGCTGTCTTGATTTTCTCAAAAATTCTCAAAAAATTATTGAAAATTGAACTGAAAAATTTGAGAATTGCTGAATTTAAAAAATGAGTATAATCTAATCGTAGGAGTTCTAAATTAATTTCTATGTATTAGTTGTGTGACAATGGTTTCTTTAATACTTTAATACTAATATCAATTTAACATTTCAGTAACAAGGAAATATTCTAAGATACATTTATTAACATTTTAAGATCTAGTTAATATTGTTGCTTTGATAACTGTCTAAAAAAATATTAACTTAGAGTAAACATTATTTGGTTTAATTTGTTATATCACCCATTTCCAAATTTTGTGGGACATTTTTTGGTGGTTAGTTTTTGAGAAAACTAGAGGAGTTATCCAAAAACGCTAAAGGACTTTTCATCTCATTTTTTTTTTATAATGTCATCTCTATATTATTGTAGCTTAGTCACGAAACAATCCGTATAAGCTGCTCTGCAAGTCCTGGGGTACGTGTATATTCATTCGTAAACTTAAAAATTTTGATTATTTCGCTTTTTAATATTTTGCTATACCCGAGAGATCTAAAATGATC
This sequence comes from Asbolus verrucosus, assembly GCA_004193795.1. Classification (NCBI taxonomy): domain Eukaryota; kingdom Metazoa; phylum Arthropoda; class Insecta; order Coleoptera; family Tenebrionidae; genus Asbolus; species Asbolus verrucosus. The sequence goes on along the minus strand of QDEB01055319.1, from coordinate 6,347 downwards.
AAAATTTTTAAATATCAAAACATTATATGTTTCTTTGCCTTCAGAATTTTTAATCCTTTAAATTCTGTAGATTTAGATTTTTATCAAACAAGTTGGTTCCCGATTTCCATAATAACCTTTTATTTTTTAAATTTAAATTCGTAAATAGGTAAGTACTCTCAAACTAATATTATATTTTAAAAGGCCGAGTTGAACAAAATTTACAAGATTACTTATTTTTGAAAAATGAAAGCACTATTAAAAAACCATTATGAAAAAAAAAACGGAACACAAAGTTTTTATTGAACAATTTTAATAAAATCATCAGAATTAGCTAAATTCAGCAAGACATAAAAATGATGAAACATTCTTGGCTTGTATTCAGATGGTTTTTTTTTCTTGTTCTTATCATTAGGAAGTACTGTTTTTCTTCCACTGTGGCAGCATTAAAGATGACGGTAGGTCCTGATCATTATCACATTTTCCAGCAAGTGGATCGTTGTGTTTCCGTCGTTCTGCATTGTTGGTCTCAAAATAAGGAAAACAGACGTAGACCTCGATCAACACGCCTTAGAAAGATCACAGCCCGTGAAGGTAGAGTTCTTCGTCTTTCTGCTCTGAGGGGCAAATTTTCAACTTTGCAGGAAACGATTGGTTTCTATGTTAACCAATGTCAATGTATAAAATCTTTTGGCATCAGATCATACTGTCGATATCTGTGCCTACAATTCACTCCACGTCATTGAGCTTCAAAACTTAGGGAATGTATGGGAAGGCACCACTGTATGTTATCAAATTATCCAACGACGGATCTGGGTATTGCTTGTGGGCTAACGATAGTCACATAAGAGTGAGACGCCGCCGTGGAGGTAGATCTCCTTTATTTTTTATTGAGCGAAATTTAGATACAAATCGTTACACTGGTAATGTCTTAGAACCAGTGTTGATACCGTATGCAAATGGCTTGCAGAATCTTGTTTTTTAACAAGATAATGCTCGTCCACCTTTGGCAATAATTACAAAAGTTTATCGAATGTGCCCAAGTAACTTTACTGCCATGTTCTTGTTCTACAAACCTATCGCCTATAGAACATGTATGGAGTATCATAGATGTTAAAATAGTTCCCATCTAATAGCATGGAACCTTGGGGTGAAATACTCAGCTAGATACTTATAACCTGATTTCCAGCATGTCTCGACGTGTTGCTGAGTGTATAAGAAATCATGATGGTATTGGTTATTTTTGTACGTCTTTATTCTTTTTCAGTTGAATTTTTGATTTTTTTTCTTGTTGAATTTAGCAAATTCTGGTAATTTAATTAAAATTGTTCAATAAATACTTGTTCCGTTCTTTTCAGAACGCAGTATTTATACAGGGTCAGTAAAAAATATAGAAAATTTTAAATATCTTTGCCAACAGTTATTTCCTGCAGTAAATTTTAATTAGGATATGAGGAATTCAGAATTTTATTAATCATCTTAGTGAGAAGATTAAATTTTAATAGCATTTTTAATTCACTTAGTATTTTTTGCAATTATAAATAATTTCATCATTTTCATTTCTTTCCTTTCTTTTTAATTTTAATTTTTTGAAAAGTTACCGTCGATATTTAAAATTTTAATTTAAAAGAGCAAGTTTGACATTTCTGGATAAATACTTAAATGAATATTTATATATTTTTAAAAAAATGCTCAAGTGTTGTTTCAACTTCGACAAATTTTCAATGATTTGAAAAATTTGAAAATGAAACTGAAAAAAAGATACTGAATAATCAAGTCAAATTAAAAAATTTTGATAAATCTATAGAACATATTTTGTGTTTTTGAAGTGTACAATTTGTAAAATTTTTAAACAATTTTAATTAGTTTTAAACATCAAAAATATATTTTTTCTCATTTTGCTTCAACCAAGCAAAAAATTTACACATTTAGACGTTAACCAAAATACAAAAAAAAAAAAAACTTTATGTCTGAAGAAATCATTCCAACATGTTGTTCTTGGAGCAGATTAATTAAAAACCTCAATTCAACACCTTGTTCTTCTGTATTGCTAAATTTTTGCGTCTTTTTATTATTTATACTTTCATATGTATTCTTTGGGTAAGTTCTAGTAATAGATTTTGTTAAAAATCTTTGACTGTATTCTAGTATTTTAACATTTATATAGCCACCACCACCCGGCACGGCCATCAAGCCGGATATTCACACATCATCACGGATATTGCTATCAAGTGATGATATACTTTTAATTCAGCGTAATTAATGCCATCTTGCCGCACCGTATTTGTCATTTTGACTCGTTCAGCAGTAGTGTTCTATGTGTGACCTTTGTTAAGAGATTTTCTGCTATATGACATACCTTTTGAATTTCAACAATTACAGTTTCTTTTAAATTTGATGTTTTTATATTAAGGATTAGAGATTTGAATGAAATAACGAATGGTAAAATTGAAATTTTTAAGATTCCATACATTTTTTATTGCAACAGAAAATAGTAAGTATTTATCAATGTTTGCGTTGTAGGTCTGTAAGAGGTTGTGTGAATTTGGCCTAGCAAGAGATATATATCTAAGAGATATACCTGTCGGTATCATTGTCTTGGGAAATATCTTTAACAGCGTTTACTAAATTAATATATAGGTGTTTTGTATTTTATCCAAAAAATTAGGTTCTAAAATATTTGGATGCAATTTAAGAATACTTTAATAATTATTCTTTATAATATATCTATAATTTGCATTTATATTAATTATTGTAAGTTGCAGTGTCTTTTATGGTTAAATAATACGAAAAATGTATATATATCCTTCACTCTTTGATCGCATGCGACAGTATATATGTAATAAGTAATCCCGGAATACATTAATTTAATATCGCCGATTTATTTAATTGTCACAGTTTTAAATTGATTTTTATTAATAATTAATAACTAAATCACGCAGTAAAATTAAAAATAACTGTTAAATGTGGCGAGTAATATAATCGATAATTACTGACTACTTGTGTCGCGGACGTTACATGAGAGCAGTTAAAATTAAGAATACAGTTTAAAAGCAAATCACGTAAAATTGCAGAATAAGATAAAAAGGGTTCAAGTCCGGTTTGCATCTCACATATAAATATGCCGAATCAGATAATTAAGTGGTCCCATTAAGAAATCTGGATTAGTCTTGTCTGTGCTAATGTAGTCATAATTCTGCCGATTTTTGCGGATTNNCTTAAATAATTCCGAATTGAACGTCCAACGGTCACGACATGAAAATTGGTTAGGCAGGAAATGCAATTGCTGGACACGAGTTGATGAGGGAGTCTCGTGTTTGACGTCTAGCTGTGAAATATCCTATTGCGTGATCGCCATTTCATATTTCGAATAGAGTAATCTGAAGATATATTAATTATTATTCTGCCAACTTAATAAACATGATAATGGATTGTCCTTCAACGAAAATTAAATAAATTAAAATTTGTTTTTTGGTCAACGACCCAACGACAACATTTAATTACAGACCACACGACACTTACTGTTTATTAATTATAGAAACGGAATTATTAAATTTTTGTGAGATTCGGCTGCCTTAGAAAATAAACTTTAACGACCTATTACATCTGTTTATATTTATTTTTTATGTTTATTTTCAATGGAATTTTACCGCTTCAATTCCCCTATGTGATCGAAAAAAAAAGAATTAGAACAAACCATAAACTCCTAAATTTACTAATAAGATAGGAGGATAAGATAAAAACTTGACCTTTGATCATTTCAAATTTACTACCTATCCAAACCTTATTTAGTTACTTTTTCATAATTTTTTTCATTTTCATAAATATATTGACACGTTTTATATCCATAGCAATCACTCATTTCCTGAACAACATGTATATTGTTGTTTTCTTTCCATAGTTTTTGTAACTCTTAGTACATATCCTTTCACATTATACTCATGTAATTTTTAAAATCATTAGAGTTCAAAGTATGCCTGCATAAATATATGCGAATACCACCATTTCATACATACACATGGACCCAATGTTATTATAAAGTCAAGACAGATGATCTTATACTTCATAAACGTAACGATTTTTATAAAAAAACTCATAGTTTAAAATTGCAGATATGTAAGAAAAATGTTATTATTCCCTAAATTTATTTACTGCTATTAGTTTTTCTAGTTTTATAGATTGTTGAATTTTGACCAGAAAAAATAGAATTTTCATTTCTGTCCCTAATAACGAAAATTCAAAAAATATTAAATTTCATGACTTTCAGTACCTCAAACTTGGCCGAATGTTTAAAGTAGAAATGTTCTACAACAACGCAATTTTTCCAAAACTTGCATTGTACATATTTTGATTAAGTTTTAAAGCATTAAAATTGAAATATAGAATTATGGTCCGATCATATCATTTGCTATTTTGGGGATTATTGACTTAGATTGCAATATTTTTTGATTTCCGTAACGAAAAACTTGCAACTCTAACTTATGAATTTTTTACAAAAAAATCTGTTAACTAAAAAAAAATAAAATTCAAAAATATTTTTGAACTAAAACTGTAACATTAGGATTAAGATCTGATGTTATACAACCCAAGTAGACAAATGAATTAACAATTAAAAAAAAGATAGTATTAACGAAAAAAAAAAAAAGTAGAAAATAATTTTTCAAGAAACTACCGAGGTACTTCAGCAGGTGGAATAGAATAATTAAGAAAATATTCAAACTTTTTAGTGTCTGAAGCCACATTCTACCTTAGTGGTACAAGGTTAATTATAAAAATCCATCTTGTAAAAAAATAAAACTGCACCTTCGTGATAAATTCTCCGTATACAGAATGTTACTTCATTAGTTACCTGCAGTTCTTTAATAGAGGTTTTCACAATTCTTGAGCTTCAAACGTCTTGAAAAATACCAAGAGATGTGAACAGGTTAATTATCGCCAGTTAAGTGAGTTTGAAGGAGGCCGGATAGAGGTTGGTTTTCACTAAAGCAGATTTCTGACCCTGTAAGCCGGAATGTGTCAATGTTTCAGTGTTGGTTCAGGTGGTCTGAAGAAGGGCTGCACGGGTGTATTCGCGGATCTGGCCCTCCACGGAGAACCGCGCACGTGAAGATCGTCTATCAGACTTGCGGCTCTAAGGGACCGGTTTTCCATTACTCGAGTGATTGGAAATGATTTGGCTGGGAAATTTACAACGTATAATTTCCATGACATTTTTTTATCACAGAATGAGGTCTTCTGGGTTTCATTCATACGTTTCGTTCATTCCTATGTCTAAATTATTAAATAATTTTTTTGTGTGATAAGTTTTCGCTTTGTAATTTTAATCGTTATTTTGTTTTGCCTGAAAAATTGTTCTGTGAAAAATTCAATAAAATCAATCAACTCCTTCTAGGTGTTTGGATTTTTATAAAAAGCGGTATACATAAGAATCAGTTAAATAGGAAAAAATAGTTGAACCAAATGTTTTAATCTGTGTAAATAATAAAGGATTTTAAGCAATCAGGAATCCGCAATATGCATTATACACAAATTGCACGGCCTCTTTATTACCTTGTTGCTTAAAAAACATTTAAGCATTCATATTTTTCATCCTTACTTTTTTAAAATTTGCGCACATACTGAAATTTATATATTTATACGTTTTTATATTATTTCGTTGAAATTGTAATTTTTTGTTCTAGATGCTAGTATTAAAGTTTAATTTTACGTTCATAACGTTTATAAGAGAGTAAAATATAAAATTTCAATTACTTTTACTTTTTCTCATAAAGTGAAGTACGTGTACATGTTTCTTCTGTAGATTTGATATTTTGTTTCATGTTAAATGTATCTAGTACATATAAGTAAGTATACCTGATCATCGAATTTATTCCTTTAATTTACAAAGCAGAACTTACACACATAGGTGTTTAATATCTGCCTGTGTAAATAAATGTAAATGTGCCCTGTAAATAAACAAATGGGATTGTCTAGTATACTTTATTTAATTTTTTTGAGGAACTGCGTAGTACCTTCTTTCCAAAAAAGTTAACGAAAATAATACAAAATTTTGTATTATTCTCCAGTTTTTCATATTAAATAAAGAACAAAGATATCTAAAATTTCGGATCACAGGTGTCAATAATGATATAAATTGACTAAATAACTTAAAATTCACATAAAATAATAAAATTTAACACATAAGGCTGTTTGATAGGATTTTTTTTTTGTCATCATATTAAACAACCCTTAAAGACTTAATAATATTTTGTTGTCAGATTAATTTATATTAATCCGTTATGTTAGTATTTGCTCTGAAAGTATGTTGAGTAATATCATTACCGATAAATTTAACAAAATAAAATAATTTTGTTATAAGATATAAATCA